>JAJEJO010002854.1:170364-270589 GCA_020662805.1 Glaucomys volans
AAAAAAAAAAAAAAAAAAAAAAAAAAAAATATATATATATATATATATACACACACACACACACACACACACACACACACACACATATAAATAACCTGGGTCTTCTATGGGTAGTAAGACTCTTCTCAATTACCCAAGTTTTTAATAAGCATGCATGATTTTAAAAATCAGAAACACAATAAAATTTTAAGAAATGATTCCCAGGAAGAGAATCAATTTATGATGTGCTGTCTGAAGCCCTATAATTAATATTTTTTTAAATCCTTCCAATTCCATTTCGGTCCTTAAAATCATGAATTTTTATTTTTGTATCTGTTTTGATCTTTTTTTCTAGAAACATGAATTTTCGAAGTAGGTGTGTATTGTGCAAGATCATCTAATATAGCTCCCTCTTGTTTCACAGGTAGATATTTTTTCACTAGCCAGAGCCCCTCCCTCACTGTATATGATTCTTATAACACTGTCAATCATGGGGAGGGGCAGTATGTGGGGATACAGAGAGACTGAAGAACAAGATCCAAACTAAACACTCCACTCAGAGTAACTTAAATACTTTGTTCTTCTGGAAACGGCAATTATTTCAGAAGTATTCACATCATTCAAACAGGATCAATCAGATTGCTTCTGTTGGTGATGGGATTATTCTCTTTATCTTGTACTTCAAGTTGTGAGATATTGGTTTGGAACTGTCATTAAAACCTTGAGAGAGAAAGATATGCCTGACTCAACTGTTTAGACTTCCCTAAAGAGCATTAAGCCAATAAATTACCCTTTTTGCTAAAGGTTTTGATTTATTTTCTGTCATAGTGCATCAAAAAGAATTCTTCTTAATAAATAACCACCCATAACTAATGACACCTGTCCACTTTGTTAAGGTCTCCTCCAAGCATGAGCATTCCACAATATTCTTGGATCTACCATGTCAAGGATTTTTTAAAAAATAAAACTGATAGCAAAACAATCATTCCTTATATTAAACATAAATAAACATGCCTGTTTCCACCTGAGATAGAATAACAGGAATTGATCTACCTTCCTACTGAAATTGGCAAGAAAAACAGACAAAATGTGAAACAAGGATTTCCAAGTCAGGAGGTATTAAGTAACAAAGGACAGTGATCCCTGAGAGGTTAAGTAATGAGGTGAGCTCTATTACAGCCCCAAATTATCACCTTCAGAGAGTTTACAGGCTATAGCATAAAGAGAGAGAATGCAGACAGAGCTCAATAAACTCTCTGAAGTGAGGAAATGTAGCTGAGAGTCTGGAGAGATGAAGAGAGAGCGAGCCTGCAAGACAAGAGAACTGCACAGAGAGTGAACTGCAGAGGTTCCCTCTTAAGTATTCAGCAGAGTACTGAGTAGCATATGTGTTTAAGGAAATTACCCAGGGTTGGGGAAAACCATCTGGCAGATTTGGGGAACAGGGCCCAGTACACACACAGAACTGTGAGCAGAGCCTATTCCTACCAGTCACTGGCAAAACACATAATTCATGGCACGCTGGCAGAGTGCTCAGGAAAGCCATGCTTCAGTAGTAGAGGATAGATGTCCTAGGCTTATCACTCCTCAGGATCCAAAAAAAAAAAAAAAACCATAAAAGCAAGACCCAAAGGACCAAATGGTTTCAAGGTAACTTAACTGCATTCCAAAGCCAAGTTCAAGAATATTTATAGAAATATAATAAAGAATCAGGACCAAACAGGGTAAAATTCACAATGTCTGGCATATAATCAAGGATTATCAGATGTGCAAATAAACAGGAAAATATGATCCAGAATTAGAAGAACAATCAATCAACAGAATGGCACAGATGTTAGAATAAGAGGGGAAGGACAGTAGAGCATTTAATAGAATGTATTCCAATATGTTCACAAAGGTAGGAAGAGACATGGCAATATATAAAAGATCCAAATGAAGCTTCAGGGAATGAAAACTGTAACTTTTGTGATGAAAAATATACTAGTTGGCATCCACAGTCGATTAGACCTTTCAATGGAAAAGATTAATAAACTTAAAGACACAGCAATAGAAGTATTTGAAATGAAACACAGAATATAAAAAGAATCCTGCTCTCCTGTGCCCCACTCCCATGAAAGAAGCATCAGTGAGCTGCAGGACAATGAGAAGCAGTTGAGAACTATGCAGAATCTCTAGAAGAGACAATAAAGAGAAGGATGTGAGTAGAAGATACATTTGAGGCTGGGCACCGTAATCTCATCAGTTCAGGAGGCTGAGGAAAAAGGATCACAAGTTCAAAGTCAGCCTGTGCAACTTAGTAAGGCCCTGTCTCAAAATAAAAAATAAAAAGGGCTGGGGATGTGGCTCAATGGTTAAGCACCCCTGGGCTTAATCCCTACTATCAAAAAACAAAACAAAAGAAAGGAAGGAAAATACATTTGAAGAAATGAAAAATTTTTCAAAATTCAATGAAAATGTAACTCCACAGATCAAAGAAACTCAATGAAATCCAAGCATAGGAAACATGAAGAAAAGATTACTAAGACACATAACAATCAAATGAGTTAAAAACGGGGGTGGGGGGGAAATGGCACTATTGCAGCAGAAGAGCAAAGATAGGAATTACAGCAGACTTCTCCTTGGAAACAGGGAAGGCAAGAAGATGATAGAGCGACATTTTTAAAGTATTAGAAGAAAAAACTGTAAACCTAGAATTCTATACCCACTCAAAACATAACCCTAAACAAGGACAAAATAAGATATCTTCAGTATACAAATATCACAAGAATTCATTAGCAGCAAACATGCACTATAGTATTTGTTATTCTTTGAATATGACGTTTCCCCTGCCAAAGCTCCTCTGCTAATGCAGAAACGCAGAGATGAAATAATTGGATTGTGACGTGTCCATCCTAGTTTGAACAGACTAACTGGGTGATAACTGTAGGCAGGTAGGGTGTGGCTGGGGAGGTATGTCACTGAGGACATACATGGCTTTTTCCTTGTGATCCCTTCCCCCTCTTTTCCCCTCTCTGCTGCCTTACTGCCTGAGGGGAGCACCTTCCCTCCTCCATACTCTTCCAGCCAGTGTTCCACCTCACCTCAGATGCAGAGCAATGGAGTCAGTTGACCATGGACTTAACCCTGGAAACCATGAGCCAAAATAAGTTCCTCCTCTAAGTTGTTCTTGTGGTGCATTTTGATCCCAGGCACAAAATGCTGACTAGCAGTCCTTTAGGTAGAATTAAAATGACACCAGAGAAAATGTTTATCTCCACAAAGGAATAAAGAGCACTGGAAAATAACAACATGAACAAATCTATAGGTTTTTTTTTTTGTTATGTAGAGTTTAAGTCACTCTTCTTTCACCTGCCCTCCATGACCTCCAATTCGTCATTAAAACCCTTCATGGACGTTGAGATCATCGAAATTCCCTTTCACCCATTTCTACTTCTAATTTAACAACCTCGTAATTACTGAAGGTTTTTTTTTTCTCATGAACTCACTTTCTACAACTTCAGAACTTGTGCTGTTCTTCTCTAGCTTCTCCACACTTTTTTTGAATTTTGCATCCATATGTCCAGAACAACCTTCATTTATACGAATAAACCCATTAAGTGGCATGAATGACACCTGCTCCATTAGAAGACTTCTGGCTGCTTATGACATTTGCACATTATCCTTGTCCTAGAAATTCTGGATGCACTTCAGCATGTTAAAGTTTCTCAAAAGGTCATTACTAAAGTATTCTATTTCAAGTTATTTATCCCCGCATTTTCCCAATTTATTGACTATAAGATCCTTGGAACACTATTTGAAAATTATCTATCCCATTCAATGTCCTCACTCTGGAAGTGAGAAAACTGGATGTTAAGCGTTAAAGTAGAAACCAATACTTGAGACTCTGGAATAAGTCCAGTGTTCTTTCCACAGCATTCACTGCAAAATCTTGGAATTCATGGAATTTCCCTTAGAAATTTCACCACCCTTTGTGTTCGTCCCTTTGTGTTAGCTTCCCATCACCATGACAAGCCATCTGAGATAAATCAGATCAAAAGGAGGAAACACCTATTCTGGCTCACAGTTTCAAGATTCCATCCAGTCAATGGTCAGTTGGCTGTATTGCTTTGGGCCTGTGGAGAGGCAGCATGTCACAGTGGGAGCATGTGGTAGAATAAAACTACTGACCTCATGGTGGCCAGGAAGCACAGAGCTGGGTGGGCAGGGTCCCAATATCCCCTTGAATGGCATGCCCGTGAAGGACCTAAGACTTCCCACCAGCTCCCACCTCCTAAAGTTTTCTGCCACTTTCCAACAGCACCCCGCCGAGAACCAAGCCTTTAACACATGGGACTTTGGGGAACATTCCAACTCCAAACTACAGGACTTTTTACATCAGTCTCGTAGCCTATAATTTTGCCTTTCACTCTCCAGTTTGGATGTCATTATTCTCCCCCCACCCTACAGCACAAAGCTCTACAATTCTGTGAATCTCTGCAAGCGTGGGCATTTGAACAAAACTCAAATCTTCAGGTCATCAGTTTGTACAGGGAGAGCAAGCTCATTGTAAAATTGTCATTTGAAAAGACAATACTGTGCCTCCTCAGAGGTGGCAGTTCTACTTGGAATTGGCAGCCATTTCCCTGTCATCACTTAGTCACTTCCCAGCTCAGCTCAGAAGGCAGCCCTGGCTCTGCTGGAGTGACAGATGCTGTGCTGAGCAGAGCCCCCAGCCCACCCCACCCTGCCAACTCACTTCAAGCGAAGGCTGAGTGAAAGGGGCAGATGTGAAGCCCAGACTATTTTGACAGGAGATTCATTGGCTCTTTCTCCCCATCCCCCCAACCCCACCCCAAGATTTCCATGTGTTTGGGTGAATTATTTCTATTCTCAATGAAAAGCAAAGAGGAACAACGAGAAATGATTCTGGGTGGGTTGTCAAGGCACCTGGGAGGAAATGCACAAAAAGAAAACCTCAGAGGTTTTCAGTATTAAAAATGGTTAGTAATCAGACCCTCCCAGCTCTGATTTGCTCATCTGCGCTGGGCATTGTGATTAAGGAGAGGCGGTGGGGAGATGTGATTTTTACAAGATGCCTGCTGATTAAGCTTGATGGTCAGAAAATTCATCTTAAAAAGAATCCTCATCCTCTAGTTGGGGGAAAAAATAAACCCTAAAGGACACATTTGATTATGAACATGAAGTTCCCTGAAAACAGATACCCAGATAAGAAGAGGGTGGGCAAAGAGGGAATAAATTGCTCTGCATAAAGAAGGGGAGTTTAGGATTTGACTAGAAATGGCTCCCTCGTAGATGGAAGTGGGTTGGGGGCTGTGACCACAGGAGGAATGAGATTGAGGGGGAGGGAGGGACAGCACTCAACAGAGGGGCAGGAGCTGAGGAAGGAAGCTTGGCCAGTGAGAAATTTCCACTGCAGAAATGACAACACAATGGCACTACTGGGATGTGATGGTTCGGATATGAGGTGTCCCCCAAAAGCTCATGTGTGAGAGAATGCAAGAAGGTTCAGAGGAGAAATGATTGGGTTGTGAGGGTCTTAACCCAGTGGATTAATCCCCTAACAGGGATTAACTGAGTGGTAATCGAAGTGGTAGGATGTGGCTAGAAGAGGTGGCAGTTGGGGACATGGCTTTGGGGGTACATATTGGTATCTGGCAAGTGGAGTCTTTCTCTCTCTCTCTCTCTCTCTCTCTCTCTCTGCTTCCTAATCACCATGTGAGCTGCTTCCCTCCACCACACTCTTCTGCCGTGAGGTCCTGCCTCACTTTGAGTCCTGAGGAATGAAGTCAGTCTCTTATGGACTGAGACCTCTGAAACCATGAGCCCCTAAATAAACCTCTCCTCCTCTACATTTGTGCTGGTCGGGTCTTTTAGTCGCAACAGCGAAAAAGCTGACTAAAACATGTGACCTGTCCCTTCTCTCACCCCAAACTCTGATGGAAGTCTGTGACCTGCAACATTCCAAGTTAACAATGTGTGGAAAGCTTAACGGCAACAGCCTGCCTGTTCAGCTCACAGAGAGAAGAGAACAGGAATAGAAAGAGATGACCATGAAGTCAAAGCCAGCTGCACACAGTGGCACCGTGTGCAGACTCTAGACCACTTTTATTTTTATGTTAAATGGAAGACCAAGAACTGAGAACTGGTGGTAACTTGGTCATGAAAATTGTTTCTCATTTAATTCTCACTACAGAATCATTATTCTTATGTCACAAACTTGGAAATATCACTTTAGAAAGGTTATTGCATCTCTGTCGACTGCTTAACCTTTGTAAGAGAACGGCCAAGCCAGATGGCACGCCCTGCTCCAGCCCACTCCAGCCCACTGGTGGGCTCTTAACCAGTCTGCTTGCGATCACACCTGTGTACCCCCAGACTGAATTCTGGGCCGCCTTGCTGATAGGGAGTGTTGCTTCTTTATTCTATAATTCTTGCCCAATATCTGGCATGTAGCAGGTACTCAGTGTGTGTACACTAAGTTGGAATGTAAAAATGAAATTAAATTCTGCAAATTTAGTCATGCAAATCACTCAAACTAATTTGCCTGTAGTCATAAAGCAAGAATGTGATGCGTTGTGATGTGACCTCTGTGTGACCCACTATGTGTCTACTATATGCCAGGGTGAGCTAATCAGGTGAATAGCCAAGTCAAGAGCTGATGACAGCCCAGACATCCTGGTGCCAGGGGAGCGCAGAAGAAGAAGGGCAGATTCTGGACAGGTAACACCTGACAATTGACAGATGAATGAAAGGCAGCTAAGTCACAAATCCAGTAAAAAGCCAGGCTGAAGCAGGGAGAGATGGAAGCACTGACTTCTTTCTCCAGCTAATGCGGATCAAATCTTTGTTATACAGAAAAGAGAGAAGCACAGAAGTTCTTCTCCATTGGCCCAGACCTTCCTGTCTGAGCTTGAGCCTTGGGAACCAGCCACCTTCACTCTATGGAATATGATCAACACGGGAGACCAAAGTTCTTGCAAGTTTTGAGCAGCCAGACACTGAGGTCTGCACTGTCCATTATGGTTGCCATTAGTCACAAGTGGCTATTTAAATTTTAACTGAAATTTTTTAAAAAATTAAAATATATGTCCTCAACCACAGTGGCTGTGCTTCAAGTGTTTGATAACTGCTTGTGCTAGTAGCCACCCTTATTGAACAGCACAGATCTGAATGTTTCCATCACTGCAAAAACAACTATTGTACTCTGCTCCCCTGGGGCTCCTTTGCCCTCCCATGATAGCCTGACCTCTGGCCAGGAGGTCGGCAGCATTTCTCTCTGGACACTTTCCTGTTCTGATCTGATCTGCTTTTAGTTTCTTCAGGTTTCCCATCTTGGAAGTTGGAGTCTGGACCGCACCTTCCTGCGAGCTTCAGATTTGCTCTCGCCACTGTCTCTGAACTTTGGTAGGTGATGTCAGGCTCCCGTGCGCTGCACCTAGCTCTCCTCCCTGACTATGTTCCTGCACAGGCTCTTCAGGTTCTTCCCCAGCTGGGCAGTCTACACAACAGGTCTGATGAAACCTATGCTTTCCCCTAAGTCATCCCCTTGTGAGGTAATTCTAGGGACTTTGAGCAAGTCACCCTAAAATGGAAAAGAATCAAAATAAAGCCATTCTGTTCTGACCTGACTCCATTATAGGCTTGCTTGTAATGTTTTCCTTTCAGCCTCCTGAAGCTGCGTCTATGTTGATAGTACAGTGGGGCATTCCCATGTCCCTGACTGTGGCCCTGAGATATTACAAAAATCACTGAGAAATGTGTCATCAAAATCATACTCTCATATGTAATCAAAGTATCTGTCTCAACAAGGTCTTTTCTGACCTTCATGTGCCTCAATTGTTCTTGTGGTTTTGCCTTTATAAACCCCTGCAGCCCATGCTTGGCGCTGTTCTCCCAATTACCATGTTGGGTGTTGTGTGAGACTGTCAGTCAACCAGCTAATAAAGAATCTCAAATTTGGGCTTCTCGGTGATGATCAGCCTGTTCTTAATTTGTGCCCCACAACAAGGTAACCCCTCAGCAAAGAGCAAAAATACATTGGGAGAAAGTGAAAAAAGTTCTAATATTCTACAAATGGACCTTGGTTGATGTTCTTTTCCAGTGAGATGATGATCAGAAATCCTCCTGACTTCTTCAGGTGGCTTTTATCTCCAAGGTTCATCTTGCCAACCTGCCAGCCTTAGTGAAGGTGTGCCACATCCTACTGAGGGCACGAGCTGCCAACTCCTTCCTCTCCCTTCACTTTGCCTCACTCAGCCTCCAGAAGTCTCAAGACTGACCCTAGTCTCATATATACTGTGTTAGCTTTTCATTACTGTAACAAACAGCCAAGATAAACAACTTACAAAGAAAAAAAGGTTTATTTTATTTTATTTATTGGCGGGGAGGTAACCAGGGATTGAATTCATGGGTACTGGGCTACTGACCCCCATCTCCAGCCCTACTTTGTATTTTATTTGGAGACAGGGTCTCACTGAGTTGCCTAGCACCTCACTTTTGCAGAAGCTGGCTTTGAACTCATGATCCTCCTGCCTCAGCCTCCCAAACCACTGGGATTACAGGCATGTGCTACTGTGCCCAGTGAAAAGGTTTATTTTAGCTCACAGTTCTGGAAGTTTCAGTGCATGACTGGTTGGTCCCATTGCTTTTAGGCCTGTGACCAGGCAGCACATCATGATGGAAGTACATGGCAGAGCAAAACTGTTCAAGGTTCTTCTTACCCCCAATGACCTAAAGACCTGCCCCTAGGACCCACCCCTTAAGGTTTCCACTACCTTCCAATAGTATCAAGCTGGAGACTAAGTCATTAATACAAGGACAGGCTCTTGCCAAGTTGCTTAGGGCCCCCACTAAGTTGCTGAAGCTGGCCTTGGACTTGTGATCCTCCTGTCTCAGCTTCCCAAATTGCTGAGATTACAGGCACGTACCACCATGTCTGGCTCCATCCAGTTTTCTTAAGGAGGATTTCCATACAGGTGCAATAATAATGATATTTATGGAACATCCTTGTTTGAGCACCGGGCATTGTGTGGGGAGCCTTGGCACTACCGCTTACAACAACTGCACGGCAAGTAGTATTGGTTCCATACTTTATGACCAGGAAACTGAGACTCACATAAGTTAAGGATTTTAGGTAGCAAAAAGCAAAGCTGGAATGAGAATCTGGGAGCATCTGGCTCATGACTGACCTTTCCACTGGCCCAGACTCTACATTAATGACACAAATAGGCTTAATGTGTTAGAATTGCAGGGGCAGGTTTGCTTTCTTTTTCATCAAGTTCTGGAAATGAATGTTGATTCAAGCACCAACTTTCTAATGGTGGATTTATAGATACCTGGATAGGCAGAGGAGTCAAATTTTGGGGTAGCAGACTATCTGGTACTCCTCAGCCAACCTCCAAGTAGCCTTCGGCAGGTACCACAAAGCCCCAGCCTCACACACCTCTCCCTTGAACCAAGCAAAGGGGATGAAGAGTGAGCAGAGAGATGGTGTCATATAGTGCCCCCAGAGCAGGAATGGCATTCCAATTCTTTTCCACCCAGGAAAAATTTCCAGAATCAAGGAAAGATAGCAGTCAGTGAGAACCACGTTGAGGGAAAACCAATTAAAAAGTTAGTCATTCTTCCAAAAAGAAAATGCTTTGCCCACAGAAATGAAGGACAAAGCCTCCCAGTTTTAGGAAATGGATTCTGAGCAGAAATCTTTATTCAACTTGAATCTTTTGGTTCTCATAGAGATCTTCAAATGATAAAAATCTTTGTGTGTCTGGAGTAAGGAGAGAACACTATAATTACTGGCATATGCACAAAGTGAATAGTCTACTCACCTGGAAACAGAAATATATTCAGTATATTTAAAACAAATAGGGGAATTAAGAAGATATTGAAGTAGAAACATCAGCGTTCCCTATCAGCAAGCCTGCACACAGAAGTCCAAGGCTCAATCTCTCATGCCAGCATGCACTTTCCTGTCCAGGGATGTGTTGGGCTGATTATGTCACATCATTTAAGCCCCCTCATCTGCTGTTCTTATGGGTGGGGTGTAAGAAAGAAGGTAACATTTATTATACCCAGACTATAAAACTTTTGCATAAGATACTTCTTGCAGACTTTAAAATAGCCTTGTAAGAGTGACCTTAATTCTTATCCACACTTTATCTAGGAGAAAATGGACTTTGGGGAATATAATTGATTTGTGCTACGTCAAATGACAGAGTGTCAGAGCCTGGACTTTAATCCAGATTCAGTGTATTTCCAAGCCCATGTTCTTCCCACTCATACCATGGTGAAGGGAATGCTTTTAGTTGGAATCTAAAATCAACTTTCAAACTTCAGCTCCACTGCTAATTACCAGTGTGAGACGAACTAAATCACTTCTCTCAGAGCCTGTTTCTTCATTTGTAAAAAAATGTTGGTTTCAATCTTATCTGCAAATACTTCTAATGGTCTGTGGTTTTATTACCTTAAGTGGTCACTGCTAGCCTCATAAACAAGACACCTGTTTCCTTCATTTGATTTTCTTTTTTTCCCCTTCACACTGAACTGAGGGTCCACCAAGGAGCCAAGGGAAGTACTGGTTCTACATGGGATTTTTCAACTTTATAATGGTGCAAAAATGATGTGCATTTATTCAAAGCAACTACACTTTGAATTTTGCTCTTCTGAGGCAATACGTATGCAATGAAAAATATTCCTTCATGTTGCTGGGCAGCCATAGCAAGCCACACCACTGTCAGCTACTCAGTCACCAGGGGAACAACCAATACAGCAGTGCACTTTTGATGCATTTTCAAGTTATTCTCAGCTTGTGATGGGTTTATCAAGATATAACCCATTGTAAATCAGGGAGCAAATGTGCAATGTAATTACATCAAAATACCCACTACTCAAGTTCAAGAACATGTCCGTTAACTTTGAAGACCCTCATATGCCCCACCCCATCCCATCCTCTGAACTATGCCCATTAACCCAGTTTGGTGTTTATTCAGAAAACAGCTTCTTATGTATCTCCTGGTGCGCATGTGTATGGAGTCTCTGAGCCACCTGTGGGGAGTGACTGTGCTGGCTCACAGTATGTGAACTCAAATGTGTTGGGTAATGCCACTCATTTCAAAGTACTCTTCTGTTTTTCAGTACTAAAATTTTACCAATGTTATGAGCTAAAAATGATAGCATGATTTTACTCTGCATTTCCCTGATTATAAGTAGATTGTTTTTTGAAGTTATGAATCATTTGAATTTTGTTTTCTATGTCTATGTCTTCGTTTGTTTTTTGTTTTTTGTTTTTTATCATTTTTTCTCTATTATTTGTGGTTCTCTTCTCTGGGTTCTGGTCTTTTGTCAGGTATAGAAACCATGAATGTCTTCTGCATATTATGGTGTGCTTCACTCCCTTTATAATGTCTTTAAGTGAACATGAATTATTACCCCAGCAGCAAATTGAATAATCCTTTACAGATACTATTTTTTTTGGGGGGGGGGTCTTAAGAAATCTTTCTTGGAGGAACTCTTTCTTAAAGAGGTAAATATATTTATCCTATATTGTCTTCTAAGTTTTACAGTTTTGTCACTTATGCTTAGATATCTGGAATTTTATTTTTGTATATGATGTGAGGTAGGGATTCAGTATTACTCTTTCCATATGAGTAACCAATTGTTGCAGCCTCATTTGTAAAATGCATGCAATTTTGCTCCTTAGCTATCTATTCTGTTTTGTTAATCAATTGTTTATATCCTGGCCCAGTACGTATACAGCTAACATAATATATCTTGCTATCTGGTAGGAAAATGCCCTTGTCTCATGTTTTTCTAAGGACTTCTTCTATTTCTTTATTCAGTGTTCTATAATTATCATAGTAGAGGTCCTTCACCTCTTTTGTTAGATTGATTCCCAAGTTCTTTTTCTTCTTTAAGGCTATTGTGAATGGAATAGTTTTGCTAATTTCTTTTTCAGCAGATTCATCATTGGAGTATAGTAATGTGATTGATTTATGAATGCTGATCCTGTTTCCTGTTACTTTGCTGAATTCATTTATAAGCTCCATAAGTCTTCTGGTGGAGTTTTGGGTCTTCTAAACATAAGATTATGTCATCAGCAAACAGAAAATTCAACTTTTCTTTTCCTGTTTGTATTCCTTTAATATTCTTCTCTTGACTGACTGCTCTGGCTAGTTTCAAAAACTATGTTGAATACAAGTGGCAAAAGTGGGTATCCTCATCTTGTTCCTGTTTTTAGACAAAATGCTTTCAGTTTTTCTCCATTCATAATATTGTTGGCCTTGGGTTTGTCATATATAGCCTTTACAATGTTAACTTTCTTCTGTTCCTAGTTTTTCTAGTGTTTTAAAAATGAATGGGTGCTGTATTCTGTCAAATGCTTTTCCTACTTCTATTGAGATAATCATATGATTCTTGTGTTTAACTGTATTTATATGGTGAATTACATGTATTGATTTGCATATGTTGAACCAACCTTGCATCCCTGAGATTTTTGAAACCCTCTTAATTATGGTGCACTAACATTTTAATGTGTTTTTTTAAGTGGCTTGCCAAAACTTTATTAAGAATCCTTGCATCTATGTTCATCAAAGACATTGGTCTGAAGTTTTCTTTCCTTGAAATGTCTTTGTCTGGTTTTGGTTTCAGGGTGATACTGGCTTCATAGAGGAATATTTCATAAAGAAATTTGAGGAGGATTGATATTAGTTTTTCTTTAAAGGTCTGGTAGAACTCAGTTGAGAATTCATTGATCCTGGTCTTTTCTTTGTTGGAAGGCTTTCAATAGCTGCTTTAATTTATTTGTAATTGACGTGCTGAAGTTTTGTTATACTCCCCAAAAAGATTCTCGAGTGCCATCAGGAGAAAGAGAATCAGCCCACCCTAATCCCTTCCCGCTCCCTATAAATGCTGGCAACAAACTAATGTACGATTCCCTGGCACACCGCTTTTAGGTGTAAGGATGTTCATCACTGGCCAGCTAAAATAAAGGCTTCTTTTGGCTTTATGTGAATGGCTTCGATGATCTTATTTTTGACGGGTGTAACAGTTTTCTACATCCTCCTACTTCAATTGGGTAGGTCATATATCTCTAGGAATTTGTTAATGTCTTCAAGATTTTCTAGTTTATGGCAGTACAATTTTTAAAAATAGTTTCTAATGATCATCTGGATGTCAGTAGTATCTGTGGTGACATTTCCTTTTTCCACTTGGATTTTGATAATTCAAATTTTTCCCTCTTTCTTTGGTTAGTGTGGTTAAGGGTTTATTAATTTTGTTTAACCTTTCAAAACAAACTCAACTGTTTCATTGATCTTTTTTATTTTTTAAATCTCAATATCTCAATTTCATTGATTTCAGTTCTGTTTAATTAATTCCTGTCTTCTACTGATTTGGGGGTTAACTTGTTCTTCTTTTTCTAGGAACTTGTGATGAAATGTTGGATTATTTATTTGGTATCTTTCTATTCTTCTAAGATCTGAGTTCAATGCTATAAACTTTCCTCTGAGAATAAAGAAATCTTAAAAAAATAATTAATGGCAAATAAGAATGGTGACAACATATCACCTTTGTACTGTCCCAGAGACTTTGATATGTTGTCACTATTATTGTTTGCCACTAATTATTTTTTTAAATTTCTTCCATGATTTCTTTTGCTATTCAGTCATCATTCAAAAGTATTTTATTTAATCTCCAGGTATTAGTTTCTATTGATTTCTAATTTCATTCAATTATGATCTGGTAGGCAGTGTATTATCTTTTTTTTTTTTTTTTTGTAGTGCTAATTGCTTTGTGGCTTAAGATGTGGTCTACTTTAGAAAATGTTCCATGCACTGCTATGAAGAAAGTGAATTCAGTCATTTGGGTCCAAATTATTAACGGTGTTGTTTTATTTATATAGAATTTTATGTTTAGGTTTGGGTGATTATTCAGTGGTGAGAGAGGCATGTTGAAAACACCCAGTATAACTGTATTGTAGTCTATTTGATTATTAATATTGAGAAGCATTTGTTTGATGTGCATAGATACTCCATTGTTTGGGGCATAAATACTTATGAACATTTCTCTTGCTGATGTATGATTCTCTTAAGCAGTATGAAATGACCTTCTTTGTCTCTTGTTTAATTCTGGCTTGAAGTCCATTTTATCTGATATGAGAATAGCTATCCCTGCTTGTTTATGAGTCCCATTTGAATGGTATGCTTTTTCCCCATTCTTTCACCTTCAGTCTGTGGGAGTCTTTGCCTGTGAGAAAAATCTTGTAGACAGCATATTGTTGCATCTTGTTTTTAAATTCAATCTGCTAAACTATGTCCTTTGATTAAATAATGCAGACCACTAATAATCATTATTCAGAGATAATTTTTATTTCCTATTTGGATTTATTAATAATGTTTAAATTGGAATTGATTCTCCTTTAATTGACTATTCTTCTAGTGCAATTCTTACCTATGCTGTTTTTCCTTTTATTTTTCATTTCTTCTTCATGAAATATTCTATTGAGTATGTTTTGTAGTGCAGGTTTTCTAGTTTTAAATTTTTTTAGCTTTTGTTTATTGTGGAAGGTTTTTGTTTCGTCTTCAATTCTGAAGCTTAATATTTGCTGGGTCTACTAATCTTGGTACCTATTGGTACTAATCTTGGTACCTATTGGTTGGTACCTATTATTTTTAAGAGGTTGGTATACAATAGTCCAAGTCCTCCCGCTTTTTGGGTCTGGGTTAAACAACTGCTGAAATCCAGATGGGTTTACTTCTAAATGTGACAAGCTGTTTTTCTCTTGAAGCTTCTAAAATCCAATCCTTATTCTGTATTTTCATAAAATATATCTTGAAGTGGATCTATTGTGATTTTGTATATTTGGAGTCCTTATATACCTTTTGTATTTGGATGTCCATCTCATTCTTAAGGTTTGGAATTGATTTTTGATATTTCATTGAAAAGACTGTGCATTCCTTTAGTTTGTGCTTTAGAGCCTTGATCTATCCCAATGAATGCTGTTTGGCTTTTTAATGTTATCCCAGATTTCTTGAATATTCTATTAATAGTCCCAGCATTTTTTTCTTTATGGTTGACTTTATTTTCAAAGATTATATATTTTGCCTTTGTGACCTGAAAAAACCTATCTTCAAAGTAGTCTAATCTATTGATGATACTTTTCGTTGAATTTTTAATTTGGTTTATTGATTCTTTCAAGGATTTCCATTTGGTTCCTTTTCAGAATCTCTTTATTGAAGTGAACTTTCACTTCTTATTTTTCTGATTTCACTCCTTACATCTATTAGCTAATAGAACAGTTTATCTGTGAACTTTCTAAATCCCTTCTCTGATATTTTCTCCACTGTATTATCTATGAAGTCTATTGCTGAAGCATTATTGGCTGTTTGGGGTGGTTTGTTCCTTTGTGTTTTCATATTGTTTGTATATCCATCTATCTTTTGGTATAGCTCTCATTTCTTTTAAGTGAAGGAAAAGAAAAGCGTACTTTGCACGCTTCTTTCTCTTAAGAACCCTGGGTTGGGTGAATATCCAGATAATGATATTTTAAGCCAGTGTGTGATGTCTGCTGATCTCAATATCAGCACCACTTCAGGAGATGCCACTGAGTCCCATTTGCTATAATCATTTCAGAGTCAAGCCTGACTCTATTCAACCTTATAAGAAACAAAAACTTGCTACAATTATTCTCCATGGTTTCTTAAATTCAGATATAAATGCTTAATAAAGTTCTCTCAATTCTGCTTTTCCTTGCTGCCTCCTGTGTTGTGAGATCAGGACTTGCTACCTAATTCACTTCCACCATCTTCACATATGTCCAAATTTATTTTTAACCTTCACTGAATGCCATGGTCTGCAGAATGTCTGCTCCTCTTTGGCATCTTCTGTCAGCAGTAAGTGAGGGAACGAGCAGGTGCTAGGGTCTGTATCCAAATTTATTGACAAAGTTGTTACATTCTTCTCTTCTCTGTTTATTCTGTGTAGCTTCTGTAATATGCCACTAGCTGTAATATGCCACTTCTATGCCTTCTCACTTTGCTCTTGATGGTTTCAATCAATTTTTACTCCTTATTTCCTTCAATGAGGGGAGGATTGTTATTACACTATTATTTACATTCCTGACACAGATATTTGATTTCTGACTCAATGTGAGCATTTAAATAAAGGGAACAAAAGAAACCCTTAAGTCTCTAGACCACCTATAACTATATTCCACATGCTATTTGATGTATTGTTTCTTTTCTTTTTTCCCCCCTCAGATTGTCATAAGTGCTTTGCCTCATGGATTATTTAAGACAGTGTTTCTACATTTTGTATTGACTTCCAACTTAAGGATTTTCAATCCTTACCTTTGTTTTTGAGAATTTCCATTTGGCCTTGTGCATGATTAATCCTTTCATTCAACAAATATTGAGCATCCATGCATGCCAGGTACTATTCTAGGTGTTTGAGTTACATCAGTGAACACAGCAGATTAAAAAATTCTGCTTTCCTAGAGCTGCTGTTATAATTATCAGAAATGTCCTATGGGTGAAAAGAATGTATAATCTTCATTTGTTGGGTGTAGTTGTCCAATATCTGACCATTAAGTTGATTGCTTTTCTTATTACTCGAATCATGCTTTTTCTTACTGATCTATTGGTCTGCTTATTTTATTAGTTTTGAAGGGAGGAAAGTTAAAATTCCCTCTTATTTAGTTCATCTTTTCCTCCTATTTCTACTGCCTGCCCTAGAAAGCATATCCTTTTGAAAGACAAATGAAGATATATGCCCTATCTTACCGAATATGAAAAGGATGAATCCAGAATTTCAACCTAGTTGCTCTATTATAATTGTGCAACTGCTGTCATCTATTTTGCCTACCATTTTCGCCTAATAACACCACACCAGTTTCTTCCCCTCCTTAGGAAAATCCTGACTCCCACTTTCACCAAATTACCATTATTCACTCCTCCCCAGTCAGCAGCAAATGTGCTCAGGGCTGGCCATCATAGTATACTGGTCAAACAATCAAACCCAGGTCCACAAAGACCTGGTTCATTGACCTGGAGTCAGACACATCTCTTTGCCATATTGTTTTCCAATGATCCCAGTCAAGTTTGTTATGGGGTCAATTTGTGCCTAGTTGTTTATGAAGAACATTTTTTCTTCTGTGATAGATGTCCTGTGTTTTCTTCTTTTTCTCTAAGGCTAGAATACATTAACTTCCATTTCATCTAGTTTTAAAAATATTTTTTTAGTGCCATCTGGAATTTACCACATTGTAGTATAAAGTATGGTTTATTTCAAAAATCATTAAGCAGTATCACTTGCCAGAAACTGCGCTATGAGGCATTGTGGATTCAGGATGGAATAAGACATATGTTCCATCTGTAAGGATGGAACAATCCTACTGTACAATACAGTAGGAAAAAAATGTCGATGATTGTACATGTGTGTAATATGGGGGTGGTGGGAGCATGGGCAGTGTGGGAGGGCAATTCACTCGGTCAAGGGGTAGGTAGTTGGGGCAGGCTTCACAGAGGAGGTGACGTTCTGCAATAGACACTAATAAAAAGCTTATTCTAGGAAAAAGAAGAAAGCAACTTCAGAGAGAAGAAATGTTTGTTGTCCTCCACATTTTTTTTCTTTTTCTTTTTTTTTTTTTTGATTTCTCATTGACACGTGAATCACAAATAAATGTTACAGGCAGAGAACCACAGGTTAACAAATTCTTTCCTTAATAAATCTACCAATATTAGGTTCCATAATTAGTATAAATATTAGCAATCAATCACTAATAACAAGACAATGTATGAGAGACTTGCTTACCATTCATACTTAGATTGCACAGCCTTGGGAAGGAGTGGCTGCCCAGAGGTGAAGCAGGCAGGACAGGTTCTAAAATGTTAGCACTAGGCATTTAGAATCACTGGGTACATATAAAAAATTCCATCTCAAGACAAACCCCTCTGGGGGCAGGAAACTTTAGGATCTTTTAAAATTCCTAAGTATTTCCACTGTGCAAACAAGTTTGTGAATGACTCCACAGAGACTTTTGATAGAAAAAGCCAAATTCATTACCCATGTAAAGGGATAGAGGGTAATCTAAATTGCACTTCCTGGGAAGATAATTTTCCTGTGCGAGAGGGAGTATCTGAATCTGAAGTCTGGTGAATAAGCAGGTGTCAAGAGTGAAGACCTAAGGGGTCAACACAGAACCTCACACTCCAGAGACAGCTCGGGAAATAAAGATGGGCTCAAGCCCAGGAAGCTCAAGGTTTTTTTCCCCCCTCTTTAATCAGTTCCCACAGCATGGTGCCAAATCTATTCAGAAATGGTCATTTTTTATATTCATTTCCACTTTTTAAATAAATGGATAAGGATTAGAACTGTCAAAGCAATCAGCATAACAACTAAATGAACTTAATTTTGTTTAATTCAACTCTTTCCCCTAGTTATTAAATATGCATATAACAAAAGAAAAACAGCACCTGGGTATTAGAAATCAATGAAATGATATTATGCTGTATTAAAAGAGCATGCCTAAGTAAACAGAATATTGTGTACCATTACCATTTATTTGAAAGTCATTTTGACAACATTGTGTGTAAAGTAATTAGAGTTTCTGGTTAGAGAGAACTGAGAACAGAAAACGTTTGCTTTGAAAGCAATGCCAATACAATGAGATCCTGATCTCCTAATTTAAAAAAATCTTATCTCTTAATTATACAATGACTCAAAATCTTAAGAGAAAAAGTCTTCAACTTTTGCATTCAGATTTCTAAAATCCCTCTCATGTGAGGAAATATAAACGGCGTTTCCAAGACCATTCTGTACCGTAATATTCTTTGCAACTTGGAATGCAAAAATGTATTTGTCCTGATATAGTGCTTTGAAATAAAAACCAATTCACAAGTGGAATGAAGTTTAAAAGTAGCTCCTCTTTTTCTGCTCTGAGAGCAATTTTACTGATTTAAATTAGGAACTTGTAGTTAGGGGCTGGAGAAGGGGAAGGCAGAAAAGAGAAGTAGGCAATCTGTGACCTCATACTTATTCTCAGCTGCCCTTTAATAGAGAAGACTGACAACTTCAAACTACTTAAATGACAGCCAGGTGTGGTGGTGAATGCCTTTAATCCCAGCAGCTCTGGAGACTGAGGCAGGAGGATAGTGAGTTCAAAGCCAGCCTCAGCAACTTAGCAAGACTCTCTGAGCAAGGACCCTATCTATCTCAACATAAAAATGGGGGAGGGGGGACTGGAAATGTGGCTTAGTGGTTAAGTATCCTGAGTTCAATCCCTGGTATAAATAAATAAATGAATAAATATCCATAACCCCAAAGTGCTCTAGTTAAAAATTACCTTATTTATTCTTTATCTGTTGTTCACTCTTTGCAAGACCCAAAACAGGAACTAATGAATAATTAGTTCCAGATGCTGGAATAACCCAAACGTGCCTGAGTAGGATGTCATCTCAGGAATGAAATGTCCCTTAGAGGCCAGTCTTTCAGGTAGCCTGGTTCCACCCATACACTGGAGTAGCTGTTCTCAAGTGTCAACCCAAGACAAACAGAAGAAATGCCACCTAAGAAATGCAAAGAAATGCAAATTCTGGGGTCCCCACCTTAGGCCAAGGGAATCAGAAACTTTTGTGGGATGGCCAGCAATCAGGATTTTCCAAGTGATTCTGATACCTGCTTATTTTGAGAATGACTGGGTTAGAAAATCTCATGTCCCAAAGATGTTAGAATCAAGGTGCCACTGTTAGGAAATGAGTTATGCAGGAATGAACAAAGCTAAATTGACTTTCCTCTGAAGAAACATAACACAAAAATATGGAGTCACAATTTAGACACCAAAAAGTATGATACCAAATTGCAATTTAATGTATAAAAAATAAAACTTTCAGCAACTATGGATTTATCCCTTAACACTTATGTCCCTTGCTGAAAATGATACAGTAATACCAGTGACTCCTGCTATAAACACAAGAAAATTTGGATAAATCCCATTCCTATCACCTCCAATGAAGAACAGGGAAGCCGGGTGTGGTGGCGCACGCCTGTAATCCAAGCGACTTGGGAGGCTGAGTCAGGAGGATCGCGAGTTCAAAGCCAGCCTCAGCAACTTAGCAAGGCCCTTAGCAACTCAGTGAGACCCTGTCTCTAAGTAAAATACAAAATAGGGCTAGGGCTGGGGATGTGGCTCAGAGGCCGAATGTCCCTGAGTTCAATCCCTGGTACCAAAAAAAAAAAAAAAAAAAAGAAAGAACAGGGAGTCTCATGGAACGTACTAAATTTTTTTCCCTTTTTTTAGGACTGCAATCTGATTCAAACCAGTTCATAGTTATCTGACTATAAAAGAGGACTGCACGTGTTCACAGTCAAGGTGGAAATGAAATAGAAGGCAAAAAACACTTTCTGCATTTTCATGATCTTTTTTATTTAACATATATAGTACATGTAAACAAGTGGCATAAAATTCATAAAAATACAATACTCCTACACAATATCAATTTATTCCTGATACATCCTTTCATTTTCTCCTTAATGTCAGTGGCCTACTTCAATAGCACACTTTTTCTGCCAAGCATTTTTAGAGGCTTATCTTTTTATGGAAACACTGCCCTAGCTTTGTTTTTTTTTTTTTTTTAAACATCATAGCAATAGCATTTTCAATCGCCTCTATGCCCATCCTTACTTTCCCCATACTAAAGCAAAAATATTTTTAAGTGCTAAAAATATGTAAAATACTGAGTTTTAATACTGCTTTGTCATGTATACTGAACCTACTACTACTCCATGTTACCATAAAAGTACTTAATATCCTACAGCACCGGCTGCTACTGGAGGTGCTCAAGGCTGAGTGTGCCATGGTCCCTTAGGCTTCTGACTCACCTAAAATATAAGCAGAGCTT
Organism: Glaucomys volans; assembly: GCA_020662805.1. Classification (NCBI taxonomy): domain Eukaryota; kingdom Metazoa; phylum Chordata; class Mammalia; order Rodentia; family Sciuridae; genus Glaucomys; species Glaucomys volans. Next base: position 191,235 of record JAJEJO010002854.1, read on the forward strand.
GCTGGTGGAGTTAACATTAAGAAATACTGTTACAAAAGAATTCTTCGAGAAAAAAAACTAATTTAGACTGCTTTAATGTTTCCCAGCATATGAAACAATTATAACAGTATTTTAATGTTTTTTGCTGTACAGAATTTCCAATCATTACATATGAACTTACTAGGAAGGGAATTGTTAGAGGGAGAGAAGAATGGAGAATGACTTTAAAGCATGGTTGAAAAATATCCTTAACTCCTGGATATGCAACAGCAGGTGCACACAGTGAGGAACAACTACAGATAATGCAGAGTACACCTGCCCTCTCCCACCCATGTTGACTTTCTCCTCTTCAACACCAATGCCTTCTTCTCATTTTTCTGGATTGCTGCATTATTGATCAAATGTTATTTCTAATCCAAAAATTCCCCACCTGCTTCCCTATTTTTTGGAAAGTGGCAAAAGCCTAAGAAATAAGCTGGTCACATAGCAAATGAAAAAGAGTGACTGTACATCTGCAGAACACTGACAGAAGCAATCTCCTGGGCTGACTCCAGGTAAGGAGAAGCCCTGGGAGGTGCCGGCTCTGGGGCAAGACTGGAGACGGCGCCCCTCACGGAGGGTATACTCAGGTGTGCATGCTGTCTTTGCAGCTGACCAACACAAGCAAACTAGTGCTTCCCCCAGACCAGGCTTGTCCTTGGGCTCTGGTAAGAAGGCAGAAAGAGAACAGCTCTTCTGTGGCTCCCAGGAGTGGGCACCGGAAACCATCCCTGAGGACTCAGGTCTCAAGGACAATCCACAATGAGGTTAATCTGCCTGTGGTTAATAAAGAGAACACTGTATAATTAAATGTGTAGTCAGCCATAATCATGGTTTGCTTAGAATTTAAAACCTGAAAACCCTTTCTCAAAACAATGAAGGTTCATCATTTTGAATGATTTCACTTCACATAAATTAATTTCTAAGAAACAAAAATTTATGAGGAATTCAAAGCAAAATTAGAAATTTTTCAAAATAAAAATAGAAAGAAAAGAATAAGGAGGAAGATGGAACATACTCATTCCTCATATTGAAATGATGGTTTTTAGAATCAAAATTATAACATAAGGCTTAAGGCTTTGTCTTAGTAAAGAGAGGCAATGTGAAAGTAAAATAGAAAAACTCCATTTGTTTATCATTATTCATTTACCTTTTTGACAGGAAAATTAGTCATGTTTCATTGTATCTTAGTAGTAAAAGAAGAATTACTATGTTCTACAGTCTACTGTAAATTATGTCAACCTGAATATACATTAGTTTGTAGATGCAATATATTTGGGATTGTTCAAAATAGTTTTTTTTTTAAACTAGAATTAAGAATGAAAAAATTTTAAAGTGGTTTAAAGGTATTAAAATATAAACATTTGAATAATACTAAAAATGAGAAAAATACAGTTACCATTTTTTTTTTAAAAAAACCAAGAATAAGTATTCGATAAGCAACTTGAGTAAATAGTATTTATCTGACAAAAGCTTGTGGGTAGGTATAGGCAACACAATAATGCCATATGGTTGGAAGTTGGAGGGATTTGGTCCTAACCATTATCTTCAAGAGTATGAATTAAAAATAGGCAGGAAAGGCCTCATTCACAAGAGCAGAGAAAAAATAAATATAAGGGAGTGAGATGAACAGATAATTCCAGAAAGCAAATACCCACATTTGTGCCATCGACTACAACTCAAGTGATGAGAGGGCCGGCAGGAATGAAAACCTATATGAACACTGCACTGTCCAAAGATGAGCAGAAGGCGAAGAAGCAAGAAAGGGGCGTTGATAGTCCATAAACTGTAAGGGAAGCCCCAACATAATTCATAACTGATTACATTTTCATATCGCCTTTGTCATGACCCATCATATATTTTTACACAGCTGGGTTTGCTCACTTTAGCACAAATACGAAGTCAAGTACAAGCATATACTCATTTGCATAGCAAATTTTAAGGGTTGTATTGAATGGTAACCAACTGATAAGGGTATATGCCATTTTCACAATCAGAATAACATTCAAATTTACCAAATAAAATGTTTTCTATTTGAAAACAGTTACCTATAAAAGTTTTTGGGATTTGAATTAAAAACAATACATGACTTATTAGCAAAACATTAAAACCATTACTGATGTAATTCTCTGTAGGCAGCAGGTCAGGAATTAGTAGTCATTCTTTGATAACTTCTAGGACTTTGTAAACACTGTTCTGGAATACAGTGGTGAAGTGAGGCTTGGATTCCTTCACCAAAAGGTTACATAAGGGAGTTTTCCCAGCATTGGCAGGATCTTCCACATCCCAAATTTCAGGCATGCTGCAACCAGGCCTAGAAAAAATTAATGTACCCATTAAAAATCAGTGCACACTGTACATCTGCAGATAAAGCAGAGTATACTTTTTATATTCCTGATCTCATTTCATTTTTTCCTACTTAGTTTTAAAAAATCCTATGACAGTTATTAATATTCTAGTAAGCTGCCATAAGTTGCAGCAGAGGTGACCATAAAGAGAGAAACAAACTTGCAGAATACATGCATGTAGGTGCTGGAGCAAGAGATACCTCAGTGAAATTCTGCCCCAGTTACTTACCAAGAATGCAGTGTTGGGCTGTTTCCTTCACTCATCTCAGTTTCCACATATGTGAAATGCCCATGACATAGATTTGTTGTGAGGACTGAGAGAGATCAGGTATCTAGTATCATGCTTAGCACATAAAAATATATATTGATTTTTAAAAATTATAAAATGCAAATATGCTTAGTTTCCAGGGAATTTGCATTAATTGTGCTCTATATGCATCTATTTAAAGAAAATCTGGTAGTTTTAAGCTTATATCTTGGCAAAAATGCAGAATTAAATCTTAAAAGCAATATATTTTTATAAAGAATGGTGTAAGAGAGTTTGGTACCAAGTGATATTTGCCTAAATAAGTGCTTCAAAAAAACTTTACCATTTACTTTAAATTAAGAACATTTTCATAGATATAACTTCTGGAGTGTGATAAAGTTTCTTTTCTCATTTGGTTCTTGAGAAATCTTATGAAACAGAAAAACATGAAAACTATGGAGAATTGACCATTGCTAATGTTTAGTCATAGTTGCTTCACTTGTTTTTGAAATAACAGAAAAAACCATTTCTAACGAGTTCCTGTGAGTTCAGTGGCAATCCTACCCAACTCTTCCCCATGTGGCAGGGCAGTAGCTATTTCCCCTTTCTTTAAATAATAGCTTTAATCTTAAAGTAATCTGCCATTATAGAAATATCAAAATACAGAACTAAGCAAAAAACTGAAAGTCACTGTCATCTCCAATGTCATTTACCAGCGATGGTGTCTATAAACATTCAGCATATATTCTGCAAGACCTTTTTTTATGATCAGACACATACACAATTACACACAAGAAAATATTTATATGCACAGATGTTCCAGGGTTGTTTTCATGAAAACGGGATTATCCTGGAACTTGGAACAATAAAATAAGGCCATTTTCCCTACCATAGTAGATAAAAACCTACTTCATTGGTTTTAATAGTTTTTAGGTTGCATGTGTTATTTAAGGTCTCCTTTATGAATGGATATTATAATTGTTTCCTATTTTATAATTAAAAGCAATGTTGTTATCAACATTTCCATGCCTATTTTTATTTTGCAAGTTAAAACATCAAGAGGCAGCATTATCATTCAATCAGAGAACTACACAATTTTCCATTTCTCCTTGGTCAGATTAACTCTCAGGGAAGTTTTAACAATGAGTGTACTCATGAATTGGATTCCAGTGCCCATTTTTTGGTGTGTCTTCACTAATACTGAATTCCATGCACTTTGAATGTCTAGATAATAAGGTTGGGCTTGGGTTTTCCACATTTTAATTTTCTCAAGCAAGTCAAGGTCAATCTGTTACACATTGAAGAGCAAGAAGTGGTAAAGAGTGAGTAGTACAGGAAGTAGAAAACTACCCTGAGTTTTCCAGAGTTGGATAGCTTTTAGAAAAAAGAAAAGGCAAAAAGTTGCTTCTGTGAGCTCTATGAGCCTGCTACAATGCCCTTTAGTCAGTCTGTGAGTTTCCTGAGGCTTCCCCAGGCCAGCTAGCTGTATCTTCTAATAATGTTGGACATGGTAGTCCACACCTGTAGTCCCTACTATCTAAGAGCCTGAAAAGCATTAGTGAGAATCTGAACAATTTTTTTTCTGAATATATGTATTTTAATTTTAATTTTATGTCGGCTCTAATACTGGAATTACTGAAAGAAAGCAGGGAACTGAGAATAAAAGAGTAGTAAACTAAAAACTCATATACACTTGTATTTGTAGACACAGTGTGATCTCTTTAAGGCATTCAATAAAGCCATTTGCAACAAGATCATGTACATATCAGTGCTCATGAAGGTGCCAGGCACAGACTAAGCACTGGATAAATATTAATCCCTCTTCCCTTTCCTCTTCTGAGTTCCATTTGCTTCCCAGGTTCTGACATATTTTTATGTCCCAGTAATCTACAGGTGTCTCTGGCTGGCATAACCAATGGAGAATGAGGGTCACAGCAATAAAGAAAATCCTAATTCTGGTAGAAAGTTTTAGTTCCAGAAACTCAGTTCTTCCTATTATAGACATCAACATGAGATAAATATTTGTCCCTCTTCCTTTTCCACTCAAGTGTCCCATTTGCTTCTTGGTCAGAAAAGAAAGCACAATTTTTGTATTGTTTCAGGTTGCTCAGAGTGAACCTGACCAAGGTCTCCTAAGAGCATGTATAGTTTGGCTGAAAGCTTGAAGTAGCTGACAGCGTTTAGTTAATGAGTAGGGAAAACAGATAAGAGAAATGCTTCCAGACTCCTGCTGGGACCAACATACCTATGGCACACCAGGTCCTGATGGGGAAACACAGCACCCAGCTTATAAGTCTAAGTGCTCATAAGTGATCTGAAGCTAGTTGAATAGCTGCTGCCCTTATATTCCTTCTTGTGTACATAAAACAGTGTTCTGCCTATCAGAACATGACATTACAACAGTTATGCAAATCTGAAGAGCTTTCCCAACACTTCAGAATGCAAAGTCTCTGCAATTTGCACATATTCAAAATACTTTGCAAGGGTCTAGGAAAAAAACAGAATAATTTTGAGTGAAGGTTCACTGCTAGCTTGGAAGAAAAATACTATGAAAATTATTTTTATGTTCCAGAAACCTGAAGTAAAGAGAAGCCCAAGAAAATAAAGATTGCAATTTTGCAGAAACCTGTCAAGAAGCTTTCTTCCTATTGTAAATGTTAGCCCACCATTGATTTAGTATAATGTCCTTACAACACTGTATGAGAGATGCTTATACCTTTTTTGTCCTAAATTTATAAATTAAAGGTTAGTACATAAGTTTCATATATATGTCATATATATTTCAATTGACATTGTCATAAGCAAAGCATTTCCTAAAATATAAGAATAACATTTTCTATAAATCCTGATTAAATTCAAGTAATCTGGTACATATTCATAGAAAAAGCAGTTAATTATTTCAGTTTCCCTTTGGGCAAAGTTGAGTAGATGTTATGTAATAGAACTATTTGCACACCATTTTGTCTTAACAGCCTTGTATACTGATGAAATATATGGTGGACAAGTATAATCAAGCCACAGATACAGCACAGAAATCGCTACAGATACACTGAGAATCGTTGAAATGATAGTGTTCCATAAAACAGTCTTGATTTCTGATGAAACTGCATGTGATGGGCTCCTTGTGGATGAAAGCTTTGGTACTTTAATAGCAGCTTCTGTCTGTCATCTGCTGTTTAGTCACCAAGTGCAGCATTACTACAGAGTCAACTCAAAATCTACATTTGCTTTTGGGATATTACTGACACCTGTAGCTACACTCTGCTGAGTGAACTCTGTGAAAACAGAAACTTTTAAACTATAAACTCAAGAGATAAACTATAGTTTGAAACTATAAACTTTCAAATTACAAACTCATGGGTCACAGCTGATTTATTTCCCACTCATTTAAGACATGACACAGCAAGAAAGGAAAGTTTCATTCTCCACTGATAAGATTAAGATTTATAAGATTTAAGATTAAGATTGATAAGAATCCATCACATCCATTCACTGGACACCACACAGTACAAAGATTTGGTTTAGACCATAGAGGCCCTGACTCTCAGCTGCTTGGACCACTTTACCACAATGAGACTACCTATTGTTTGGTTTCAGACTCTGGATGTCTTTGAAAGAAAACATTCAGCTTTAAGTAAAAGTTTTTAAAAACACATCAAGGCAAATATAAATAATTTGGGAGATTATCAATCAGTTCTAATATCCCTTTAAAGTTGTTGAGTGCACAGAAATCATTAGAAACAGATACTTATAACAACTAGAAAAGAAAACTCCAAATAATAATCTAAAAAGTTTTTTCCACTTATACTTTGTGAAGTGTTAAATATATATATACATATATATGTAAAATGTGTACTACATAAATATAAATAAAACACTTACATATTTTAAATATATCACCAGCAAAATGCCTGCCATGAGCATAAATTGACTCTTCATGTTTTAGGATTATAAAATACTAACTGTACTGAGTACTCACTTGGATCTTCTTATACACCATGACTCTTCTAGAATGTAATAATTCACTTTTAACTTTATCAATTCTCGCTTCACTTCTTCAGCTGCTTTTCGACTATACATTGAATATACTATTTTTGTTCTGGCTCTTCAAAGAAAAAATATGTGGGCAGAAAAAATTTAAGATTAAAAGGACTGAACTGACATTATTTGGAAGAAAACACAGAATAGGACACAAAGAAAGACCATACAGAAGAATCAAGACAACAGTAAATTCTTCACAGGAGTGCCTGCTAAGGGGCAATGGTGAGGCTGAAGCTGAGGGCAGACAAGCCGGAAAGTCCTAAGAGAAGAGGTGGGGCTTTAACATGTCGGGGTTTCTTTTGTTTGTTCGCCGTTTTTAAATTCTTCACCATTCTATCACACGTAAAAGTGACTCTCTGTGTGGACAGGGATGATCTACAACAAACACAACCAAACTATTCTAAAGGTCAACAGTCTCAAACCTTGGCATCAACAATACTCAGCATTACATGGTCCTCCATTTGACTTCTAGATTTATGAAAAATTAAACTTATTTAACAAAATGCAACCAGAAAAATGAGAAATTATACTCCATTTATGTATGATCTATCTATCAAAATGTATGAATGTATTCTACTGTCATGTACAACTAATTAAAAGAAAATAAAAAATTAAAAAAAATAAAGCACTAGAACAAAAAATTGCTCTGGAAATTAGTTTATTGTAATTGATTTTTAAATAAAAACCTTTATTATTTATAAAGTGTACATCTTGCTGTTATATAAAATAATATACTAATAGAATCACCTAATAATTTAGGAAATAAATAGCTTTACCTACTCTAGAATCTATATCAAATTTAAATATATTTTCTCTTCTAAGAGAACACAAGGGTGTAATTTATGGGGAAAAAATTCTTCAAAAACAAAAACACCCAAGATCATTCTCTAGCAGGTGTAATTGGTGACAAGCAGAAAAAACTCTCTTGGAATGAGATTGTATTTCAACTGACTTCTCAGAATTCAAGAAGAATGGCCTGTAAGAAAAAACCTTAATAAAAAGTGGGGGCCAGTGATTTTCTGGGGGAACTTCAGGATAATGACTAAGGACCTGGGTATTTTGGAAACTTGTTAACCTGCAGACAATTGACACATGATTTCTTTCTGCCTGGGAGAAAAGATAACTCCAAAGGTTATAATTTCATTGCCCTATGGAGCCTAACAGTTTTTTTTTCCCCCTAGCGTAGCAGTTTTATTTCAGCATTCTACCCCCGTATCCTGTAAATCTCAGTTCCCTGTATCCTTTTCGAAACCCTCCTCATTTTGCTCGTTTCCCCACTCACTATTTATATAGAAAAATTCTTTCGAACAACATGAGAGGTACTAACCTCAAGCCTGCATCTTCATAATGTGGATGGTTCACAACCGGCCGAAGGGCAGACAACTTCACACTTGCCATAGTGGGCATGGCACCTGCAAACACCGCATCTGGAAACAAGCAGAAGGCGCAAGGAGGACACTGGCGAGTGTGAGAAGGGGTTTCCTTCTAGTTCAACTGAACTATCCCACAGGTGAGAGCTGAGACCAAGGGAGATTCGTTACTTAAAGATTTAATGGCAGAAAGCATGAAGTCACAGGGCTGATAAAGCAGAGGTCAGCAACCAGGCTTGGATAAATTGTTTTCTTTAGAAAACCTCATCATTGATGATTTCTTTTCTTTTCTTTTTCAATGTCTCAGAAATCTCACCTGATTCTAGGGAAGAAGTATCAAATTGACTAGGAAAGTTTTATAGCACCAAGGAAATTCTGGAAGATGGTTTAATATTCAATCATATTAAATGATTTGATATTCAATACTAGGACAATAGTTCCCTTTTCAATACATGAATAAAAGATTGTACTCCATGAGTTCAAGAAGGAATGTGAAGGACTAATACTAAAAATTATTAAGAAAATAGTGCAATAAATTTATTTTAAATGTGGCATTTACCAATTTTGAATCGTTTGAAAAAATTCAAATTTATAGAAAAATAGCAGAATAAAATACCATGAAAATATGCATAACATTAACATTTTCCCTGAAAATCATTTAATAAGCAGGACTAATATCTACTATCTGGTGCTTTCTGTGTTTTTGGATACACTAGAAGCAGCACTGCTTGGAAACAATGAATCACTGGAAATAACTTGGGTAGTATTTTGCAGTAGTATACGAAATTGTGGGAAAACCCCCCACTAAATGTCTTTTTACCTGGTTTGGTGCTATATTTGATCCATTCTATAAGTTCTTCCTGTGGCAAATTGCTGAACTCCCCTACAATATTCCACTGGGTTTGAAGATTTGCCGAACCTTGAATTGACATTGCTGCTAACACAGCAAAAACAACAGCACCAGGATGTACTTTGCAGAAGAGCCATCCAAACAACTAAAACCAAATCAAGAATACATTGATAACTATTAGTACAAAACAGCAAGTATCCAATAAGGAAAAGATCTTCCCAGAAAAGAACATACTTTCTGCTAGAGTCCCAAATAAGGAATACATATCCTAAGGAAAGGTGCCAGAGACAAAGATCCACAGGATCAAAGGAATTCTACTAATAGCTTTAGGTAAGTGGGACAGGACTTAAGAAGTGTTCTCTCAACCAGCTCGCTATACTTCACATCTAGGTAGGGCCAGGACCAGCTACACAATTTATAAGGCCCTTATTCAAAATCATTAAGTAGTTAGAAACAGTAAGAACAAGTATTAACCCAACTGCAGAATCCTTTTGAGTTCAGGGCCCTATGCAGAGGTGACACAAGAGGCCCCAATCCTGGGAAGCCAGACCTGGGTGAGGCTCTCTATTACTTGTCACATTGTGGGATGGGTTTGAAGACAAAAAATACCCAACCTGTCCTTCCCTTCCTGTCCCAGCCTAGAGAATTCAGAAACCAGAGAAAGTGGTGCCTCTCTAACACAGTTCCAACATTCTGATGGGGAAACTTGAAGCTGGTCATTTATTCCAAACTCAGATAGTGCACACTCAGTATCACCATTTTATTCTGACTCTTCCCTCCTTAATATTATTTCTCTATATGTCTGCAGGGTTGGATCTCAAGCTTCTTGAGGTCATATATACACTTTGATTTTTTAAATTTTCTGTCTGTTACTACTCTCATCCCTAGACACCTGTAGCTTAGTAAATGTTTGCTACATTTGAGAGAGGTGCTACTTTTGCACCACGGCTGGTGGAATGATGAGAAAGTGACAGTATGAAGAAGCATAGATCAGTGAATGCAGAGCAAGGGGACAGTTACCAGGAAATACAAGCAGTAAATAACAAAGGATGAATTAAACTAAATTTTAAAAAGTGAAAATTAGGAATGAAAATAGAAATGTATAGTCAATAAATGAAAAAAATAAGCTTGATACTGAAGAACACAATTTGAAAGTATTTTTATAACTTGAAGTTAATTATTAGAATTCTTTGTGATATTAAGGTAAAATAATTTCTATAATTAAGTTCTGCTTTCTATCAACACCTTTATTTATTGCTCATGAATTCAGCCTGCACAGATTAGTATTGTTGAATAGTGCCAAGGACTATTTTGGAAGTTAGAAGACCATGCAATGATCAGTGTTAGTCCTTATACTTAAAAAGATGAATACAAAATCATAAAGAACTTTAATGGCTTACAGAATCATGGGTAACTCAACATTATTTTAGGGCTACTTGATAATTAAGTCTGGGATCAAATTATTACAGCAGTTAAAACTCTACCATTATGATCATGTTACCTGTCTAGAGCAGATCAAGGAAGCCATAACACACATGTGTGGTGTCAAGAAGAGTTTTAGTCTCATAATCAAAATGCCAAGGGCTGTATATGCTAATAGTTGCAATGCATGATAAACCAGCTGAAAGGAAAAAAACAGTATTTACTCCTACTGTTCTTGAAGTTTAAGAATATACTGTTAAACTGGTGAATATAAGAAACCGTTGACTATAAAGAAAAGGCTCCTTTTTTCTTTATAACAAAGATTAATACTATTTATTATTATTTGCATTTCATTTCTAAAGTAGTTCTTAAGATTTACTTTCAAACTGTACCATTTCAGTAGAAGGCTTAAAATTTAAAGTCTCTAAGGCAAGTACTTCTGTAATTCCACGAGGTCAAGCCTGCTGTTAATAAAGCTTACATTTCTGACTCTACCTTGGTGCTACCACCAGACTAAGGCAAGGAGAGTGGAGAAAGAAATGACTGCTCCTGGGCTGCCATGAAAGCCAGGCTGGCTGTAAAGGTGATGGCCCAAGCAACCTACCACAGTCACTGAAGCTGCAGGACAATGTGAGCAAGAAGGAAAAGTAGTTACCAAATCATACAGACACCTCACATATGTGTCTCAATGGGCTCCAGAAATCAACTGCTGTTACTATGAAGATTATCCAGGCAGACCAAATGAATTTCCTACTTGTTTCAACAAATGATGGCCAGTGAATCTGCACATAGCATTCTCATAGAAACACATACCAGGCTATTTTGAAGATGATTAATGACAATTGCCAATAAACCAAGAAACCCAAACTAGAAAGGAAGATCAAATATATATATATAAACATTAAGTGTTAGTAATGTTAACTCTTTACCTCTCCATGATCAAACTGGTGTTTTCTGAAATGGAAAAAAATATGGCTATTGAAGTGTTACTGAAGCACTAACTTCATTTATTTGCATTTTTATTTTATGAATATACACAACTTCTATAGTATTCCCCCAGGACACATATATGTAAATAAAATAACTACAAGTTATATACCAAAACTGGTAATATAACCATTTAAGTCAGTTTATCTTTTAAAATGACAATGTTGTTATTATACCCTGAATGTATGACTACTTAGGTATTTATTATGACAATAGCATGCTGTGTTGTACCAGATCCTCGGTGGTGATACACTAGCAAAACAGGGAGTGCAAAAGAACTCTGCAGCTTCATATTCCCACACACTTGCTTCCCACCCCTCGCGGAAGTGGATTCTTCACTACCCCCATACCCTGCAGCTGCAACAGAGACAAGTATACGTTGGGGAATTATATACTACATTTTTCTCAGCACTGGCTGTAGTATATACAAATATCCACAACATTCCACCTTTAACTTTTCTTGACAGCCCTTGTTTCTGCAGAAAGGTACATGATTAGAGGCTGACGAGTCCTGTCCACATCTCTCCCTATTCCACCACTGATACTTATCATGGCAGTGAAAATCATCTTTTAAAAATTGTAAGGTGGTGTGCCACTATCTGACTCAAAAGTCTCTGATGGGCACCCTTTGAAACTAATGTGAACTCACAAATCCCACCACACTGCACATGGTCTTCCTAAGCTGGCCTCATTTGTCTCTTCCTATGGTGCCTCCGGTACTCTTGCACAGACTAATTCACCCCTTAGAACATTAGAAAGGCCTCTGGCTACCTACATCCAGTGTCCTCGCCCTAAGCACTCCTACACCCCTTCCCTGACTTATCTTCTTACACAGAAAAAGTTCTCATTAGTGGTTGTGCTTGACTATCACCTATCTTTTTCTACTAAAGTGAATCCTTCAGAAGTTCAGGGTTCAAATCCATCCATTCACCCATCCATCCACTCAATTTCACTGAGCACTAAACACTCTAGAAACACGAGTAACAAGTTAGAAAAAAAAACTACCCTCACAGAGCTTACATATAAGTCAAAGGAGACACAAAAAAAAAAAAAAAAAAAAAAAAAAAAGCAGATACACATGTCACATAGTGACAAATGCTGCAGAAAACAGGGTACAGAGTGGATGATGCATGGGCCATGAGGTGGAAAGACATGTATTAATCAGCCTGATCTAGTTAGTGACATCTGCAGGCTTCTTCAGATGAGACAGCTGAGAGAGGGAGCACTGAAGACCCTGCAGGGAAGAGTAAGAGTACTTCAGGCTGAGAGAGGAAAACGATGCAAGAGCTCCACGGCAGGGAGGTTCTGATGTGCTATCCACAAAGTCAGTATGTTGAGAGAAGAGGGAAAGGAGAGTGAGAGTGAGTGACAGGAGAGATCACAGTAGATGAGAGGCCAAAAGACACAAGGCTCCAGAGGCCAGGATGAGGGCTTTGATTTATTCCAAGTGATTTGGAAAAGTGCTTGATGAGAGCAGTGACACAATTTGACTTTCTATTGAAAGGCTTTGTGCCTGCTGTGCAGAGAACAGACCATGGCAGCAAGGGCAGAGGCAGGGAGTCAACAAAGAGGTCAGGAGGCAACAATTCAGGGGCGGTAACTGTGGTACGGACCAGGATGGGGCGGGCAGTGGTACTCAAAGTGTGCATATAATTTTGAAGGTAACAATGGCAGGATTTGCAGATGGTTTGGGTGTGGAAGTGAGATAAAGACCAGAGCCAAGAATTAGAACAAAAAAATAAAAAATAATTAAATTTAAAAAAAAAAAGGATGAGGTAGTATTTTTGAGCTGAGCCACAAGTGGGATAGAGGTACCAAATGAGATGTATATCAGGGAGAATAGAGGGTTGTTTAGGGTTGTTCCCATATAATTTGAGAGTCTCACTAGATACCCAAGGAGAGATGACAAAATGGCAGTCAAATATATAAATCTGGAGTTTAGGAGACAAGTCTGAGCCAGAGATAGAAAAGTGTGAACTGACAATACATACCTTCTCTTCTTAATCACTGATCTGTTCCCAAAACCTAAAACAGTGTCTGGAACTAAGAGCTCAATGCTATTTGAATGAGTGAACAAATATATCAGTGAACCCCTATGTGCATTTTAGGTAATCTAGCATATAATCTGATTTGAGAATCTGACTTCAAGAATATGGATAAATTATTAGCAAACTCAATAAGTATACTGACAAATAAGAGGGGAAATGGTTCCTTTCCTTATTCTTTCATGACAAGTAAAAATTAGCAGTTTCCATTTATTGAGCAAATACAATGTTAATATGCATTTATTATCCCAATTTACAGTCAAAACAGGTGAGTTCTGGAGCTACCAAGTGTTGACCAAGACTGTATTTTGACTGGCTTCAGGGCTGATACATTTTCCACTACACGATATTGCCTTTATTCTTTGCCTCCTAGGTCTTTGAATGACGACAATAATGGTAAGAACACCTTGATCATTAAAATGTATCTCCTATCCCTTGCTTTTTATAATGACATGACTTTAACACTAATGCAAAATAAACGTCAATATACCACTCCCCTTCCAAAAAAGAGCTCTAACTCTACTTGAATTGAAAACCCCAGGAAGCTCAGTGGTTTTTCTGTATTTCTATAGCTGAGTTATCCTTAAAGGGACACTTTTATTTCTGTGAAAAGCTCCACCTTCCTCTTTCAGAGCTGTATTCTATAGGTTGTAACTTTATAGCTTCTTCCTGAGTCCTTCAGAAGTAATTTCACTTCAAATGAAGAGAAAGTTTGGCAATATATGCCAGACCCTTTCTCCTTTCCCCGATCAACTCAAAAGCTTCAGGTTCAGGCAAGAGCACAGTCAAATGAAAACAAGATCCCCTTAGAAGCACATGCAATAAGCTAGCATTGTGTTGGTAAAAATTAAGAGGTGAGGGAATAGGCTGTGTATATTCATGCTATAAAAGAAAATTCAAACACATAGAAAGTCAACAATCCCTACCCACCCCCCCAAAAAAAATGCACAAAAGAATGAAAATAGAAATAAAATGTCTTTCACTCAATCTTCCATTCCCATGTCTTAACAGTTGTGGATTTTATCCTTCCAGATCACTCCTATGAACAAATGAACATATTGTTCCACATATATACTGTTTGGCGATTTTCAAATCTATTGATATATGAAACTGCTTTCATCAAGACAGTTCAACACTCCACTCTACGACTGGATCGTGATTAAATCAATTCCTTCCTAATACATATTCTGGTTGTTTAACTTTTTTCACATTACACATGATAGCTACCATAACTAAGCATATCTTTTCCAGTATTACTGCATTTCTAGATGATTCATTTACATTGGGGACCTGCTGGCTAAAATACAGAACCACTGTGTTGTTTGCTAAACTGCCCTCTCTTTCGGCTCTTGCATGCATTGGATATTATTTTACAAATCTTTTATGCAAAAAAATGCTTTCACTCTAAGATTGCAAGCATATTCTCTTGTTAATTTCTGTGTTTATTTTTGTTTTTACTGCATTTTAATCTTGGCTTTACCTAGAATTTACTTTGTGTAAAAAGTGAGATATGGATCCACTGCTCATTTCTCCAAAACAAAACAAAAAAAAGGAGTTCATTGGTCTGAAAAACACTTGCAGAAAAACTTATTTTCCCTGATTAACTGAGAAAACTATGTTCTTCAGGTACAGAAGATGTGTAGGGCTACTATAAGATTGTACTGGATGAACTGTGAGGGATAAGTAAGTAATGTGCTATTCTCTCCACAATTATGGAACAATGAGAAAGGCTAGGAAGAGGAATGAAAATAATAAAAAATATAAATTATCAAATGCTGTGTACATAACACGTAAATATAAAATAATGCATTGTAAATAAGCAATAAATAGAAGAGGTAACAAAATTCTTTTTTAAAAATATTTTTAGGTATAGATGGACATGACAGCTTTATTTTATCTATTTATTTTTATGTGCTGCTGAGGATCGACCAGTACCTCACAAGTGCCAGGCAGGCACTCTACCACTGAGCCACAACCCCAACCCGACAAAATTCTTAATAACATGTTTACCTTATATGTGTCTGCTGTTTAGCTAAGATGCTCCACATATCACTAATAATCTGTAAATAGATTTTTAAACACTTTAGTAAAGATATGTTAAGAAAAAATTTACAACATCTTCTAAACTTTAAAACTCTTTCATTTAAAATTATATTAAGTATGGAAATAAGAGAACACTCAAAAATAATAATTTACAGCAATATAAACATTTGTGTAATATTTGATCATATCTAATGTTCAATATTCCTTTTAGGTAGGTTATACTATCCTTCTTTCATAAGTAAGCAAGAGACTCAGAAGGACCTCCCTAAAAGTGGACAACTACTAAGAAGCATTGCTGGTCTTGAAACCAGATCTTCGAGCTTCAAATAAACATTTGGTGTTACTTCTATTATGCCAAGGTGTTGACAATCATCTTTCCTTAATTATACATATACAAAACTAGAGAACTGGCTTAGACATAATCATAGAGCATTCAAAAGCCAAAATCACTTGCTGTGCTGTTGTTCTTAGTAGTAACTGGAAGTCATCTGATCTAAAAATCCTATCCCAATACAGATGTTTCTACAGCATTGCCAACAGTTTCTAGCCCTTGGCAATACCACCAAGCTGCTGATTGAATCTGTAACACTTTCCTAAATAGCCAAGATGATTCTGGTTTAAAGGCTTTCCTGGAAATGGCTATAATTTCAAGGAACCAGCATGGATGGAATTTGGAAACTTTTAAATATTTGAAAATAATTATCCTCTTTCTATTTGCATCTTTTCTTCTTTAACCAAATATCCAAGCTTTCCTAACCTGACCTAATAATTTCTATTATCTCTAGTCATCCAGGTGGCTGTCTTTTGAACACATTCTGGATGGTCAATGTCCAATATTTTTTTAGTATCTACCAGGTGCCCACCACCATTAAGTATACAAAAGTGCAAAGCATGTGCCTGGCACACAGTGGGAACTATTACCTGACTGAAATTGAAAAGTGAGTACAACAAACAAACAAAAAAAAACAGAAAAGGAAAGAAAAGTGAACACAAAGTTCAAAACTACACAGTGCTCACTGAGGGTGAAGGTGCAGAGCCATCTTGTTCTTTCCTTACATTTTAATGGACACAATAATCTTCCAAATTAGTATCTGTCAAATGGGGATGGTAATATCTGCCTACCCCATAGAGTTGTCAATAACCAATTGAAATATGCATGTATAAAAATGTTTTGAGACTATACTACAGTTTAAATATGCTATGAATAATAATTATAGTGCAGAATATTCTACAAATAAATATATATGACACTGGGTTAATACAGAAATCACTAGCTACAAAGCAGAAAAACTTTAGGGCTTACCATCTCTTTATTTGATCACAGGTTAATCTCAATTCATTCTATTAAGATACTCACAGTTAAAGTGTTTACAAATTACTAAAAAAGTTGAGAGAGTATCATATCTCCTTTTCCCTCAAGACTGGACTCTTTTTGGCTTGATTTACATGTGGGCTTAGAATTGCATTATCAAAGCCAAGTGGAAGCCTTCACATGTTATTGAGTTCATCAGTACACTATTAATTCTCAATTTTTTCTTTTTGATTACTAATAAAGCAATTCAAGAGTCACTGAACACTACACAAATCACTTAGAAAAGAATATGTTAATTTTGGGGGGAAATATACACAGAAGTTAAAAGCAAATCAGCAATAATCTGCATAGGCAAAACTAAGTTGTATCTGGGTCAATAAAGTCTCTTATCATGTCTTCCAAAAATATA
This sequence comes from Glaucomys volans, assembly GCA_020662805.1. NCBI lineage: Eukaryota > Metazoa > Chordata > Mammalia > Rodentia > Sciuridae > Glaucomys > Glaucomys volans. The sequence continues at coordinate 208,327 of JAJEJO010002854.1, forward strand.
CAACTATCAAACTTGAGTTGCCCTGTTCCTATGTCTATGTTATGCTAGCAGATAGCAAAATATTTTTAAGACTAGTAAACATTCCATCAAAGGCTATTATTAAGAAAATAAAGACTGTTTCAATAAACCAATGCAAAATACTAATTATTAAATAGCCAAAATATATGCAAGTATTATGTAAAAACAAGTAAATGTTTTGCTGTAAGAAAGAGATCTGAAGTGACAGACATACCTTTCTAACAATTGCAATAAATACTACAAGTACAGCTGGGAGCAACAATGTCTTTGTATATCTCAGTGGAGTCTGCAATTCACAGAGATGTTTTATTAGATGAAAACACAATTTAACCAAACAAAATTACATTTCAAATAAAGTAGCAGGTAAATTTCTAAAGGCATAAGTAGAGAAATATGAACATTCACCTATCAAAGGTCTAATCTACCTCTGACTCTCATCATCAAAATGAAGGTGCATTTCCATAGAAACAAATTTCACCAAAGTGTTGAGTTAGAAACACTAAAAATACAGTTCCCAAACACTTGGAAGTGTGGAATGTGACTAGAGATTGTTTTTCACTTTTTGCATGCTACTTGTCGAACTAGAGCGCCCAGCTAACTACTCTTCTGAGGTTAGTAGAGTTCCTTTAAGTGAATTAAGTTTCCCTGAACCTTTTGTGGGGGGTACCATCCATTATTGTGTGGGGGATTCATCCATTCCCCCCACACATACAAATACACATATGACCAATACTTATGAAGGGAACAAAAAGATATTTTTACATTTTCTTTAGTAACAAAAAACTACAGAAAAGTTTTTAGCAACAAGGCCTCTAAACATCACAATCCTGTGCACCTCTTAATTATCTCCCCACCCCAAATCACTGCTAAAATTTTGATCTGTTACACTTTATGTATGTTTACTCCATTATACATCTCAAACATTTTTCCATGTCAGTGTGGCACCATTCTAGGGAATAACTTGCTAAAACTGTCCTTTCTCCCCACCATGTGATGTGGATGTACCATAGAAAGGACATGCTCTTGAAGTGGCACATCAGGACTGTGTCTCAGAAGCACAGTCCCTGAATGCAGATACCCATGGAGATGATGAATGCATGCTTGCCAACAGCTTTTCTGTTTGCTTCAAGTTGACTGAAGTGTGCTACACATTGGTAAACAATTTGCTTCATCACAGAACAATTAATACTCTCAGGTTGTAGTGGCACATATGATGTCTTCAATAATGTTAAGGGACTTCTACTGTATTCTAATTCTCCACTGATGTGGAGAAAGAGAAGGAGTTTACTTTCTATTTCCTTTGCCACTTCCTTTAAGAAGGCTTTATCTCCTGTATTTGAATGTCTTGAAGATACGCTTCTTTTGATTCTTTCAGCAGGTTCAACACTATCATTCATATATCTTTTATCAGCCATTGTATTTCAAAAACAATAAATAAATAAAGAATAAATAAAGACTGATAGATCAACTAGAGTAAGCTGGACATCTGCAAGACACCCTCAGTTCAAAATGGCTGGTGGACAAATTTGCACTATAGTTCACTGGTCTGGAACTCAGGATAATGGAATAACACAGTGGGACTGCAAGGAAAACAAGGAGGTCCATAAAATATTGTTGGCCAATTTAACAGATGCACACATATAGTTTGAATGGACAATGTATCACAGATAATAAAGTGTAATAAATCCGTGCCACATTGTTGGTGTTTAAATGGCAAATAAATACATGTTTGTTGAACCAAACCAGTTTATAATATATTCAAAAATAGCATTTATTTAAAATACCAAAAGCACTTTTCTATAACATCTCATTTTATCTTCACAATATCTGTTTGTAGTGTGTCACTAGAAACTAGTAAACTATAATGCAAAGAAAGAGATCCACTTGTTCAAGACCATTAAGTAATATTGCAGGCTTCTCTCTCAAATCCACTAACCTATTCTCTGGTTTCCTTCTAAACATATGAATAAAGTTTTAGAAAGAGAAACATTGGAATGAAAACCTGTGCTCAATGATATTTAAAAATAATGAGATCATTCAAATCACCACAAAATGAATGGAAATGTAAAAGCTTGAAAGCGCTATCTCTGAAAAGACAACTTGAAAATGCCTATGTGTTTACTCATCCAAAAAACTGTGGTTAGTCTGAATGCATATTTCCAAATTACCAAAATGAAAAAAGACCATATATTTCAGGGAGCTGTACTAATGTACATAGAAACCTCTTCCTTTAAGCTGCCAGATTTTCCTTTTCCTTTAAACCAAGATAAAAGTACATACAGAATCTGAAATAACAGGGCACCCTTTATGAAAAATGCATGGGCTAAAATCCACTGAAAGAAAACTAGAAGTCATGTCTCACCTCCTTTTCCATGAAGTCGAACTCTGCTGCACAGGTATATAATAAAGTATCAAAATCCTTGTAACTGAAGAATTTTGATGTTAATAAGTTGCCAATATGAGCCTATTAAGAAATAAAGTGAGGAACTATTACATTAAGCCAAATATTGTTATAATGCACTTTAATCTTAACAGTATCTACAAATAGTTTTCACTGCATTATAGAGACCACTGTTCCCATACTGGACTTTTTTGTTAAGGAAAGTGCTATTCCCTCCGCCCTTACAGTGGCCCCTTCTTTTGCTGATGAATGATAGCTCCAACACCACCCCACCTTCCACTCTCATCAATGTACTAAAGGCTTCTTTCTGGGTTTTCCTGACACTGGTGAAAAGACACTCTCCTTTGCTAGAGTCTACTGGGAAGTGTGAACTTGGAATTCGGACAGACTTATCCATCATATAGGAACCTAGGCTATAGAGTGAAGAAGGGGCAATATTAATTCTGAATTCAGGAATGGGATTTAAAAGACTACCTGAAGAAAGTAAAATGGGCAGGTGTTGGAGCTACTTTGAACAGTAACCAACGCTCAAGTGTAGTTCTTCACGTTACCAAGTGTTCTCACTTACAACTGCCACTTTCACAACTCCCACAAAAAGCAAGATAAGGGTGGTGGAAATATCTTCACTTTATAAATGAGAAAACTAGGGCTTGAAGACATAAAACACTGTCAAACTTTTAAGTTCATTATCATTTAAAAAAGTAAATATGAAAGAAAAGGCAGGCAGTTATAACTAAGACACACCAAACCTAAAATTCATATGACATCTACATGAAAGAGGAAGAACAGAGTGAGAGTAGAAACTGAAGTGTAATAGGAATGTGACCAAGCATTTCAAAGCACATTGTCTTGCTGGGGGGAAAACGTAGTATGCTGATAAGTTTAAGAAATCAATAGGGAGGACATGCAGCACCTAAAATAGCAAAAAAAAAAAAAAAAACCCCCAAAACAAAAAAAATCCCAAATAAAATGGAAGAAAAGTATCTTGGTATCATGTTAATTGCCACATATTTAAAGAGCTTAAATTCACTAATTAAAGGACAGATGCTGAAATTGGGATTAAGGAAACAAAGCCAATATTATGTTTTCTACAAAAGATATACTTAAACGTAGAAAAGTTGAAAACAGAAGAAAAGAAGATAGCCTAGATAAATTTGAAACAAAGAAATCTAGGTTAGCTATTACAGTATCTCATAAAACTAATTCAGGCAAAAGTATGTGAAAAGAGACGACGAATAATATTATGAACTAGTTCAATGAACAGCCAAGCAAAATTATACATATCATGAACATACATTTGGAAATAACCATCCAGTCAAAATATATTAAAAAACTGACAAAGCTGTAGGAAGAAACAGATAAGCTGACAGTAGTCATTGGAAATGTTAAACCCTGTCCCCTAGAATAGAAAAGCAGACAAAATTAACATAAAATTTGAATAGTATAATTAATAGGCTCACAAACACTACAGAATATGAACTTTACCGAGTTCATACACATTTTCCTTTAAAACAGTAAAAAATTTTTAAATGTTCTTATACCATTTACTTCAATGATTCCAAAAAAATTGACATAAATTTTTTTCCGATCATTAATATAATAAAACTAGAAATTAACTACAATAGCTTTAAAAACCCTTTTGGTTAGAAACCAAATAACATAAAATGTAATACCTTTTAGATTAAAAGACAATCATGAAATGACCAATTTGTAAAATACACAAAAAAGTACTACTTACAGGAAAATTATGGCTTTAAACCATTTACCAGAAAATAAGGGCAGTGACAACAAAAGAGGCAAATTTGTCCCTCAGGTTTGATCTCATTCATATGGGAATCTAAAAAAATTGGTATCACAGACGCTGAGGAGAGCAGGAGGGAGAGGGGTGGCAGGACAAAGGCTATTCAAAGGACACAGTTAGATAGGAGGAATGAACTCAAGAGATGTATTACAGCAGGGTGACTAGAGTTAATGACAGTAATCATACTTTTGAGAATGCAAATAGGGTGGATTTTAAGTGCTCTTATAACAAATAATGCTAATGATGTGATAATGTATAGTGTATGTACCTATATAGGTGTGTATACACACACACACACACACACACACATACACACACATATAAAACAGAATGGTTAAACCTAGTTTTTTAGTTAACTATATATATATATTGATATATAAATATATTTCAAAACATTAAGTTGAACACAATAAATACATATAAAGTTATCTGTCATGTTAGAAAAATAAGAACTTGTAAAATTTTCTAAAGTTAATAAATATATAAAATAACATTTCCTATGTATGCACATATGCAAAAATTTCAATAATTTTTAATCTATATTGAATAATGTTTTTTAAAAAACATGATCCATTTGATGACATATATGAAACAGGCAGAGTTTATCTGAACTATCAAAGCTGAACTATGAATTAGATAATTTCTTAAAGATATTAAACTTGAAATCAAAAACATACTCAGAAAACTCCAGGCCCTGAGGGCCTTCAATACTGAATTTTACCTAACATAGAAGGAAGAAATATCAATTCTGTAGAAATTATCTCTAAAAACAAGGGGACTGATCATATTCCTACAATTTTAGGAGGTTATTACTCTAAAACCAAAACCAGACAAAATCATTATAAGAAAACTATTACTAATATTCCTCACAAATACAGGCAACTATCTAGAAAATCTGAGCCAAGCAAATCTAGCAATATATGAGAAGAATAGTACAATGTGAGCAAGTGAGGTTTATCCCAGGAATACAAGGCAAGAGCAATATTCAAGTATCAGATTTGATTGTGGGATTTTCAGATATGGAAGAGGGAAAAATACAGGCAAATACCCTCCCCCAAAAAACTATAAAATTGAACAAAATTGCCACAACCAACCATATCAGGTTCTAGAAATCAAACAAAAGGAAATAATACATTGAGAATTATTCACTGATTTAAAAACACTAATAAACTTTGGTAAGAACTGTAGGATGGTGCATTCCTGCCTAGGCCATCCCACCACCATCAGTTCCACCACCACCTTCCTGGATTAGTCAGTGCAATGGTCCTATTAGGTGGAGCTAGCCAGGAAAAGCCAAAACTTCACCTGGAAGAAGTTGCATCAATTTGGGAAGAGAGTACAAATACCTTCACTCAGAGGTATTATCTGTAAAAGCAGCAAACTCAGTAGGAAGTAAAAGGCAAAAGCCTTTCTTTCTGTCAGAGCCTAGACTGCAATCCCAATGAGGTGAACAGAAGACTGTCAGACTAGTTTGAGATTCTATGAGAATCTGAAAATGAGATAACCATTATGGCCACAGACAAGTTGTCACATCCCTGGAGGACTGGAAACTTGCACACATGCTCAGAGGAGATCCAAGAGATCCCAAGCTCTCTACGAGTCCTTGGCTGGCAGGATGGCAGGTGACATGCACATTCAGGAAAGACTCAAGAAGGCATGACAGGTTGGGAAAAATGGGACAAAAATGATGTACAGAAAAGAGTTATTTGGCCCAGTAGGCCTGAATGTGATTCTCTGAAAAATCTGCTTGCAAGTTGGCCATTTGGATTTCAAAAGGGTTCCTACTGCTATAACCAGTAAGGGTGGCTTACTGTACCTACTTTACGCAAATAATGTGATTTATCATGAGAACCTACATTCCCTCTTGGAGTCTGGAATTTTGATATAAGATAGGCAAAGGTGCCAACATGACCAGCCCCCAGTTAAAAATCTGGGCACTGAAGTCTCTATAGTTTCCCTGGCAGACAATATTTCATCCATTTTGTCACAACTCATTGCTGGAAAACCTAAGGGCATCCCATGTGACTCTGCTATTAGAGAAGTGTTAAGTTAATGCCTGGTTTCCTCCCAACCCACGACTTGTGCCTTTTCGCCTTCACTGTAATAAATAATTGTCAAGAGTATGACTCTATTCTGAGTCCTGTAGGTCTTCTTAGTAAGTCATCAAACCAGGGAATATTGCAACACACTCAAAAAGAGTCTGCAGCACAAAGGTGTACTCCTCTAACCCCAGCAGCTCAGGAGGCTAAGGCAGGAGGATCACAAGCTCAAGGCCTCCCTTAGCAACTTATGGAGACCCTATCTCAAAAGGAAAAAGAAGGGCTGGGGATGTGGTTCAGTAGTTAGAATGTATAACTTAAATGGAAATTTCACAGGATGGGCCCAAGAGCAAGTGTCAAAAGGCAGAAGAATCAATAAACCTAAAGACAGATTAATAGAAATTATCTAATCTGAAAACTAGAAATAAAAAAAAACTAAAGAAAGATGAGTAAGTTGAGAGTAAAGCTGCACGCCTGTAATTTCAGTTACTTGGGTGGTTGAAGCAGGAGGATTGTAAGTTCAAGGCCAGCCTGGGCAACTTAGCAAGACCATTTCTCAAAATAAGAAAAAGTGGACTGGGGATGTAAGTCAGTGGTAAGTGCTACAATACTCCCTAGTACTGGAAATAAATAAATAAATACAGACAGAAAAAAGGAAAAATGAACAAAGCCTTAAAAACTTTGCAAGAATATTAAGCACACAAACATGTTAATAGAGACATTTAAAAAAAGAATTAATGACCTAAATCTTCCTAATTCAGATGAAAAATTGTAACTTAGAGAAGGATGAATAAAAGATCCACATTTAGACATATCAGCATTAAACTTTTAAATGTGAAAGCAACAAGAGAAAAACAACTCATCATGTATAGGGAAAAAATAATATTGATTAATAGTATTTTATTAATTTCATTAATACTCTTATAAGTATTGTTTGACTGGCTTCTCAGAAAAAATGAGCCTTTAAAAATGAAAATAAATAAAAACATTACAAGAGAAACAAAACCTAAGAGAATCCACTGCTACAGACCTGCCTGACAGAATTAGTAAAGAAAATTCCAGATGCTAAAAGAAAATGAAACTGGCAGTAACTCACATTCACAGGAAGAAATGAAGAACAATAAAAACGGTAAAAATATGGATAAATACAAAAGGCAATATAAACACTTTTGTTATTCTTTCTCTCTTAATTTTCTGTAAGACATAAGGATGCATAATGCAATAATCCTGACTCTGTTGTTGGGAGTCACATATGGATGAGATACAGAACAGCACAAAAGAGGGGAGAGAAAATGGAGATAAATTGGTGCAAAGGAACTATATAGTTTTCCTGAATTAAGTCAGTGTTAGCCTGAAGTAGATTGTTATACATTAAGCTGCATATTATGATCCCTATATCAACCGTAGAAAAATAATGAAGAGATATCTGCAACCATGCTCATTCATTGCAGCACTATTAATAACACCTCAGATAGGGAAGCAACTTAAATATACACAAACAGGTGAATGGACAACGAAAATGGTGTGTGTGTAAAAATGTGTATGTATGTATGTATACACAATGATAATAAATGACAACAATGATACAACAATAATACAACATAACAATGACACTGACTATATTTATGGAATACTGACCCCAGGTTATACTGCACAAATACTTTTTACTTAGTAATTTGTGTAAGATCTCACAGGTAAAACAGGATAATTAGGATTTAAACTAAGGTCTGTCTGACACCAGAACTCATAAACTTAAATGTTGCACTTTGCTGAAAGAACAACTGGTTTATAAAACAGAAGTTTCAAAGCCTCTGGAATTCATCACTGGGGAAGTTAGATCAAAGTAAAATCTGCAAACAGCATTAACTTCTAGCTCATCAGACTTCTACCAAGGAGAGTACTGAAAGGATCCTTCCCTAATTCTCCTCCTGTGTATTTCTACAGTGCTCTATACTGATTTTTTTTTTAAATAAAATCATAGCCTTCATTACTTGTATTGCAATTACTGATGCCTCTTGACTTGGGATGTCCTGATTAAAGCATTGACCAGAAAACTCAGAGTGGGAGTATTGAGGATCTCCAGTTGAGGCTCTGAAGATAGCATCTTTATTTGTTACAAAAGGGTATCATAAAGAAGTCAGAGGCAGTGGCTGTACAGACCTTAAAATCTGGGCTTTAATCTCTACCATTTCCTTGCTTTAAATTTTTAAAATATTTGTGATATAGAAGGCAGAAAAAGATACAAAAGAATTATGCTAAGATTAATTCTAGAGAATAAAAACTATTTACATAAAAACATTTGCATTCTATCAAATTTTCAAAATAGGTAAATAGACTTCATCCTGGAATTAGGTTTAAAAAGTGGCACTTTAATGACTCAAATATTTCATTTTTGGCCTGTTTGATATTTTCATGTCTTTCAAGTTTAAGTGAAAATGCACTTACATCATCTGCAATCCCAAAGATTCTAGATGTCAAATATTTGAGTATAATAGTTCCAAACAACCAAAGACATCCTTGGATAACCTAATAAATAAATAAGCAAATAAAACATAAAAAAATGAACTTTGATGCTTCAAATTCCACAGCCTAAATCTTTAAATGTCTCTATTTCCAAAATGCTGCAAAATGTGTCTCAAATTTAAAGAAAGCATGTTGTTCCAAAATGCAGGACTCTAACTACAAGTGAAAATATACACTTAAAATTTTATTAACAAAATTAATATATTTTACTGGAGATTTGTACAATTCTCCTTCTATGAATGGTTACTTATACATGTACCATTTCTCAGAAGAAATGTGGATAATAAAACTGAAACTTTTTACCTATCCCAGATTAATCTTAACTTGCTTCATGAAAAAGGCAATTTGGCACATTGACAGAGTCCGAATATATTGCAAAACTGTAAGATCTGTTTCCTTAAAGGTAAAACATAAAACTCAAAAGTCAAATGATTTCTCTCCTATAAGGAATCTAGAGTAAAATAAAGGAAAGGGGGAAGAAAGAATAGGATAACATAAAGGACCAATCAAACATAAATTAATAGATTAGTGAAAGGAAGCATAGTAGAGTAGAGGAAGGAGAATGGGAGAAGGGAGGGAGGACAGGGAGGAAAAAGGGGGATCATGAACTGAAATTGATTTCTATGCATATATGAGTATGTTGAGATGAATCCAACTTCCAGGTATAACCATAAAGTTCTAATAATAATAAAAACATAAAACCGATATATTTTAAAGAAAAAACACATGCATTAAAATAGATTGATTCTTACCCATAAACTAAGCTCAGATACATTTATTTTCAGAAAATGTGGTTTCAATGCCAACATGCCCTAAATAGAGAAAGTAATACAAGTTCAAGGAATAAATAATAGACTCAAGCATCTAAGATTCAGCACACTGTTGATTTTCCACATAGTATTATTACATACTCATTTCTATAGTCAGTAATTTCAAAACATAGCCTTTATTTTATTCAAAGAAGATCAGGTCAGTTAGTGACTTTGCACAATTGAAAACAGAATCACCATATATAAATTTACAGCATTGACTTTTACATATCTGATTTACCTAAGAAGCAAGAGGCTTATAACAAATGCAGAATTTTAGGCAGCAGGCATACAGCCATAAGATTTTACTTAAGCTAAGAAATACTGGCTCCTGGGAGCACAAATGTGGTTTTAATGGATCAACTAAATACTTCTCTGACAAATCTAAAGTCTTCCCAAGTACATGGACTCCCAAACTATATTACCTTTAGAGAGCTAAACCTAATTGAAACTTGGCAAATGTAATTAGAGATCAAAACAATATATTTGAACCCAAATTAAGTCATTTCAGAAGTTTTCTGAGCATTTGAGAATACAAACTGTGATACAATTCAGGTTTCAAAATCATTAAACACAAAAATACATAAGCAAGTATACATAAATGTGCTATATTCTATAACTGTTAATCATTTACATACCATGTAGGAAGTACACATAAATATGCTTAATTTATACCTAAGAGAATATCAGTGTTAAGAATCTAGCAGGGTACCTGACACACTGTAGAAGTTTAACCGAACTTAAAGGAAATTTCTTACAAAATGAATTTAGATTAGATTGTATTCACATGCAATATTCAATTCAATGACTTCCCTGTACACAAGAACAAAGAGTAATATATTTAATCTTGAATAATAACAATAGTTGTTAACACAGACAGGTAAAATATAGAAGAAAGTACAATGTCACATTTCCTAAATATAGAATATATTGATTTTAAGAATTAAACTTATGACTGCCAAAGCCCAACAACTCAGTTAATGACTTTTGTTGAAAATACTACATCGCCACATGCTAATTGCTCACTTCTATGGCTAAATATGTTCAAGTCACACCCAAAGAAAGAGCAGGAGCCCAGATTAGGAAGAGGAATATTTTTTGAAAATGGGTTTTTATGTAATTATTATTTGTAAAATGGGTTAAACACTTAGGAGGCTACAAGCATGTTAATGGGTTCTAGTTTTTAAATAATTATTATTTTTAAATGGGAAGAAGACATAGGAGGCTCCAAAGTGTTAATCTGTTCTAGAAATCAAGAAAGCCAAAATAATCTAAGTAATTTAAATGATTACTCAAAAGTAGAATACATTCCAATTAAGACAATGCGATATGCTTCTGTCTTCAAGAAAATGGCCTAGACTAAAAGGCATATATTTGAGATATAAGGAATAACTTAGGTTTGTAAAACACTGTAATAATGAAACCCATGGAAAAAAAGACACAACCATCTCTGGAAGAGGTAATTTTATATTCAGACTAACACTGAAAAAATGAAAGGAAAAAAGAAAAATAAATTTGTACCCTCATGAATCCCTAACCACTGATAATGAAACTGATACCATTAAATTAAAAAATCAGTCATGTACTTAAGGAACACTTACCCAAATAATTACCAAAGAGGAAGCATAATAGGATGTTAACAACATTGAGTTGCCAAACATCAAAACAAAACAAAGTGCAAGAGAAATCTGGAAAAAATTGAAAAAGAGAAAACATAATTAATGCACATAAAACAGAAGCACTGATTTTTCATTGTGAAAATTGCACATGCCCATGATAAACAAAATTCAAACCATTCAAAAATGAATATAAAATAAAAACAGCGCATCACACTGTGCACAACAGTTTCCGTGCATTTTCCTGGCACTGAAATGAATAAATTTTACTTTACATTTTGTTTAAAAGCCACAAAAGAGAATCTACTCATAGGTGCACTGTTTCTTGCTTTTACTCTTACTATGTTTCAGAGAGTTTTACAAATCAATTCAAGTCAGTCTAATTTATTCTGTTTAAGAAATGAGAAGAGTCAGGTGTCATGGAACATGCCTGTAATATCAGCACAGAAGACTGAGACAGAAGGATTGCAAGTTAAAAGCCAGCCTCAGCAATTTAGCAAGGCCCTAAGCAACTTATTAAGACCCTGTTTCAAACATAAATAAATAAAAACTTCTGGGGATGTGACTCAGTGGTTAAGCCCTCCTAGGTTTAATCCTTGGTATAATAAAAAAATAAACAAATAAATAAATAAAATTTAGAAAAGAAGTCCACTCCATAGATGTCCCACAAATTTATTTAACTGGTTCTCTGATTACTGCTTTTCAGTTCTATTTTGTTTGTTTTTCCTATTACAAACATGCTATGATAAACATCTTTATGTGTTCATTTTATGTGCAAGTTATATTTGTGGACAAATAACCAGAAGTGGAATTGATGGATCAAGGACAAATTTTAAAATCTGAAAAACAAATATTGACAAATTGCTCTACCAAATGATTGTACCAATTTACTGCCCCATCAATAGGATAAGAGATTTCCTAAACATACACTCTCTGGCCCACATTGTGTCTTATTTTTTTTAAAACACTTTCCAAACTTATAAGGAAGAAAATAGTTATGTCATTGTTTCACTTTCCTATTTTCCTGCTTTTTCTCTTTCTTTCTTTTTCTTAGGGGGGATGGGTACTGAGATTGAACTCAGGGGCACTCAGCCACTGAGCTATATCCCCAGCCCTATATTGTATTTTATTTAGACATCTCACTGAGTTGCTTAGCACCTTGCTTTTGCTGAGGCTGGTTTGAACTTACAATCCTCCTGCCTTCTGAGCCACTGGGATTACAGGTGTGTGCCACTGTGGCTCGTTCGTTCTCTCTCTCTCTCTCTCTCTCTCTCTCTCTCTCTCTCTCTCTCTCTCTCTCTCTTTTCTTTGTCTTTTTTTTGAACTAGGAACTGAACCTAGGGTTACTTTATACTTTAACACTGAAAGACAACCCTAGCCCTCATTGGGTTTCTGAGGCTCTTGCTAAGCTGCTGAGGCTGGCCTTGAACTTGCAATTCTCTTGCCTCACCCTCCCAAGTTGCTGGGATTACAGGTGTGCAACACTGTGCCAGCTTTCCCATTGTTGAAATACTGGAAAAGACTCAGCATCTTCTTCCTTATTCCCTGTTTATGTTGTTGTATGTGTGTAAACTGCTTACTCCTACTGCACATGTTTCTCCAATGTTTGCAAAATTTAGGAAAATAATATTACTTTGAATAAATACACTCAAGAATCAGGCAAAACAATGCCAAGAGTACTGAAAATAAAATGTAAGGTGGTACTATAAAATGAAGCTCTAAATGCCTCAAGAAATAATGGGGTTGAAGTTAGCAAAATACACACTAACTTATTTAAAAAAAATAATTCTGAGAATGAACTTCATTGATCAGAATTGGCATATAGGTTTTTAGTGAGATAAATGTCTCAGAATCATTAAATGAAAAACATTATAACTCTTTGTTTCCAAAGTTATAAATTTAAATCACACTATCTCCAATTTAATCTATAGCACCATTTGGAGCTTCCAGATTTAAAGCACCAAGTGCTTCAGGACCTGGACTAGAGAATAAGATCAGAAGGAAGGAGTTGAATGGAGTGTTTAAAGGGAGGATGCTAATAACAGAGAAAAGAGCTTAGAACTGAAAAGCAGGCTTGTCTTCCTAATTTCTTTTAGCAGTGTTTTGTTACTTTCATTGTATGAGTCTGACCCATTTTGGTCAGGATTATAACAGTAACATTGGAGAGAAGTGATTATACTCTGGACATATTTGGAAGCAGGAACTAACAGTTGGATGTAGGATGTATAAGCACAAGAGAAAAGCAGAAAAGCTTTGGGCTTGAGCAAATGGAAGTGAAATTTTGTTGGCAAATAAGAGGGAAAATATTTTGAGAAAAACTGATCTTGTCAGAAAAAAAAATCAGAGGTTTCCTGTAGACAGGTATAATTAAGGTATGCATTGATTTTTATGTTATCAACTTTGTATCCTGATTTTTTGCCAAATTAGGAAATAAAAAGAAACAGAAGACATTAACATTGGAATGGAAGGAGTAAAATTATGTCTATTCACAAATAATGCATTTAATATGGAAAAAAATCTAAAGGCTGCACAAAAATATTGTTAAAAATTGAGGAAAGAATCAGGCTACAAAGTCAACACACAAAAATCAGTTTCTGTACACTAACATTGAACAATCTGAAAAGGAAATTTAGAAAAAAATTCTTTATAACAATACTATCAAAAAGAATAAGATACTCAGTAATTGACCCACAAGGTACAAGATTTATAAAATTAAAGGTACAAAACAATGCTGAAACAAATTCAGAAAACAGAAATAATGTTCATGGATTAGAAGACAGTATTGTTAAAATGTTGGGATAAAATATTTGCAATCATGTATATGATAAGGGATTAATATTCAGAATATATGCAGAATTCCTAAAACTCAACACACACACACACACACACACACACACACACAAACCTGATTAAAAGAAGAGCAAAGGACAAGAAAAGATATTTCTTCAAAGAAAATATATAAATTACCAAGAAGCACATGAAAAGTTGTTCACTATAACTAATTATCAGGGAAATGTAAACCAAAACCAAAAGGAGAGTGCTGCATATAAGAAGTTTACAAGTTGTCAGTAGGTCCTGACAACAAATAAAAGCTAAACAAACTAACCAATCAACAACTCTTCTTAGATCTGGCAGAGAAGTGAGATCACAGGGCAACTGATGGCCCAAAGGGGGAGAGACAGACAGATGGATACAGAAAATCACAACTCACTGAAGCACAAAACCACAGCAGTACCCTTCTGGGAACCAATGCAGAGGTAGGAAAACCCAAACTGTAACTGATGATTGCTGGAGGCTCAGTATGGACAACTCTGAAAGTTAAAAACTTTAGTGAACCCAGTCATAGGGAAGGGCCTACAGTTTTGTTTTACTTCCAAGAGTGCTAATAGTTCTTCACAATGACTATCAGAGGAAAATCCCCTTGTGCTTTTGACAGGAGAAGAAAAGTTTCCATTTTCAAATATTCCTGAGCATTTTGTTCATGGAAAGAAACTAAAACAATTTTCTACAATTTATTCCAGAAGATGGAAGCAGAGGAAATAACTTCCTAACTCATTCTAGGAGGCCAACATTACCCTAATGCTAAAACAGCTGAGTAGATGCAAAGACATTCCATATTTATTGATAGGAAGATACAATATTGTCAAGATGTCAGTTCTACCCAACTTGACCTATATTTTCAACAGAACCACAGTCATTATCCTAGCAAGTTATTTTACCATATTAACAAACTGATCCTAAAGACATATGGTTATGCAAAAGATTCAGAAGAACCCATGCAATACTTACATAGAAAGAACTCAGAAGACTGACACTACTTGATTTCAAGGCTTACTATAAAGCTAGGTGTCAGTGTTAAATTGGTGACAGAATAGACAAAAGAACAAGTAGACAAACAGACATTAATGAACAAAGTACAGAGTCCAGAAATACATAAATAGGACAACAGATCTTTGACAAAAGAACAAAGATAACACAATGGAGCAAAAACAGTATTTTCAACAAATAGTGCTAGAACAAGTAGATGCCTACATATAAATATATATCACTCTAGACACAGACCTTAAACCCCTCATAAAATTAATTCAAAATGGACCACAAATCTAAATGTACATCACAAAACTATAAAACGCCTAGAAGCTAACATAGGAAGACACCTAGATGACCTTAGATATGGTTATGAATTCCTAAATCTAATACCAAAAATATATTCCAAAAAAAAGAAACAATTAATGAAATGAATTGCATTAAAATTAAAAACTCTTACTCTGAGAAAGTCAATGTCAAGAGAATGAGACGCCATAAACTGGAAGAAAATACTCGGAAAAGGCATATCTATGAAAGACTGCTATCCAGAATATACAAAGAACTCTTAAAGCTTGACAATAAGAAAATCAACAATTCAATGAAAAAATGGCCAAAGACCTTAACAGATACCACACCAAATAAGATAGAGATGGAAAATAAACATATAAAAGATTTCATCCAAACTGAAACAACAATAAGATACCACTACACATCTATTAGAATAACCCAAATCCAAATTCGAACACCAACAAATGCTTGCAAGGATGTGGAGCAGCAGGGACTCTCACTTGTTGATGGTGACAATGCAAACTGGTAAAGCCATTTTGGAAGACAATTTGGCAATTTCCTAAAAAAGTAAATATACTCTTAACACAATCCAACAATTACTTTCTTTGGTATTTACCCAAATGAATTATAACTCTATATCTACATAAAAACCTGCAGGCAAATGTTTACAAAAACTTTATTCATAACTGCCAAAACTTGGAATTAGCCAAAATGTCCTTCAGAAGGAAAATGGATAAATAGTGATGTATCCACATTATCAAAATGCTATTCAGAAACATGAAGAAATGAGCTATCAAGCCATGAAAAGACTTGGAGGAAACTTAATTGCATTTTACTAAGTGAAAAAAGCCAATCTGAAAGGGCACATACTGTGTGATTCCAAATATATGGTATTATGCAAAAAGCAAAACTAAGGAGACAATAAAGAGATCAGCGGTTTACTAGATGAGATGAGAGTGAAATGAATAGGCAAAGCACAGAGGATTTCTAGGGCTGTGGAACTATTCTGTACAAAACTATAATGATGAATACATGTCATTTTATATGTGTGTGTGTGTGTGTGTGTGTGTCACTGTAGGCTTATCAATTTTAACAAATATCCAACTCTGGTGCAGTATATCAATAGTTGGGGAGTTCATGCATAAGTGGGAGAGTGGGTATATGAAAACACTTCTATTTATGTCATTGTAACCTTAAAACTGCTCTACAAAATGAAGAATTTTAATTAAAAAACAAAAACTACAACAAGATACCACCTCATACCCATTAGAATGGCTATAATTAAATAATAAATAAATGTTGCAGATGATATGGAGACATCAGAACCCTTCTGTACTGTTGGTGGGAATGTAATATGGTACAGTTGCTTTGGAAAACAGTACAATTCTCAAAAAAATTAAAATAGATTTAAAACATGATCAATTCAGCAACTCCACTTCCATGCACATACTGAAAAGAACTGAAGGCAAGGACTACAAGAGGTATTTGACATTCATGCTCATTGCACCATTATTTAGTGTAGCAAAAACCTGGAAGCAAACCAAGTGTCCGTGGACAAAATAGATAAGCAAAATGATATAAACAATGGAACATTATTCAACTTTAAAGAGGAAAGAAATTTTGGTACATGCTATGACAAGGAAGAAACCTGAGAACATCATATAAAGCAAAATAAGTCAAAAACAAAAAGATGAACACTATATAATCCCACTTACATGACATACATAAAATAGTCAAAATCATAGCGATAGAAAGTAGAATGGCTATAGTGATGCAGCCACATCAATGTTTTTAGCAGCTCAATTCACAATAGCTAAATTGTGGAACCAACCCAGATGCCCTTCAATAGATGAATGGATAAAGAAACTGTGGTATATATACACAAAGGAATACTACTCAGCCTTAAAGATTTGCAAGTAAATGGATGGAGTTGGAGAATATCATGCCAAGTGAAATAAGCCAATCACCAAAATCCAAAGGCCAAATGTTTTCTCTGATAAGTGGATGCTGATAGATGACATGGTGGGAAGAAATGTAAGGGAAGAATGGAGGAACTTTGGATTGTACAGAGAGGAATGAGGGGAGGGGAGGGGAGGACAGTGGGCAGGGGGTGGGAAAGATGGTGGAATGAGACAGACATAATTACCCTATATACATGTATGACTGCAGGAATAGTGTGACTGTACCTCGTGTACAACCAGAGAAATGAAAAGTTGTATTAAAAGAAAAGAAAAAAGAAAGTAGAATAGTAGTTTCTATGGCCTGGAAAGATGGGAGAATAAGGAGTTATTACTTAATGGGTACAGAGTTTCAGTTTTCTAAGAGGAAAAGATTTCTGGAGTGGTGACACTTGAAAAATAATATGAATGTACTTAATTCTACTGAACTATACACTTGAAAGTGCTTAAAATGGTAAATTTTGTAATATGTATTTTACCACAATATTTTTAAAAAGTAAAAATAATTCTTTTGGGGACAATTCTATATTTTTGTAGCTGTAAGAAATTTATGAACTATAAAGTAATCATGAAGGAAGACGAGAATAGCTAGTAAATCACATAATCATATATTATTTACTTAAGAAGATTCACCTACAACTTAAGTATGTGTAAGTTCAGTACTTTGATAACTATAACTTTGAGTCAAAGCACTCAGCCATAGTTGCCTATGTGACTACTCTGTGCACCACTGTGCAACTCTCAACATTTACCATTTATTCTGATTTGTACAAAAATGTACTAATTGGTGTGGGAAAGTATAAGCCAAGTATACATAAAAATTAACTGTTGAATTCATTCACAAAAAGATATCTAAAAATCCTATAGAAACAATAACAAATTGAATTCAGCAATATATATATATATATAGTATCTAGCCCAGAAAAGCAAGCCTTTTTTTAATGTTAGAAAATCTGTTAATGTCAATTTATCATCGTAGCAGATTACGGAGGGAAAAATACACAGGATCATCTAAGAAGATGCAGATTTAATGAAACTTAATATTTATTCAGCTCTTTTTTTAATGTGCTGAAGCATCATGAGTACAAGTTAAAAGGAAAAGCTGGCCCAAACAGCTGGACAGATCTGAAAGAATTGGAGCACCAACATAAAAATGAAAATAATAAATTATACAGCTCTGAATTAAACAGATAGCATTTTCTCTTGATATAAGAGAAAAACTGATGAAAGGTTTGGATAGTAATGCAAAAATGGAAACACAAAGGTTCATAAACATAAGATGCTCAGCTTGAGAATCAGAAAATGTAAATTAAGGTCACAAGATACCTTTTATACCAATCAGACTGAACAAAACTTTTTAAAAATGTAGAATAATATGAGCTGTTACAACTTCAAGCTGCAACTTGAAGTAGTCTGATCATTTTAGAAAAACAATTTGGTATTTACAGAGTTGAACATGTCCATAATGTACCACCCAGCAAGTCCACTACAGAGTAAATATTCCAGAGGAACTCTTAATATACATGCCTCAGGAGATATGAATAAGAATACAGTGTTATTCATAAATGAAAAAAGAAGCCCAGGTGGTAGAGGAAGAAGAACCTAAATATCCTTCTATGAGAAAATGGATAAATTGTACTTCATTCATACAATGGAAAACATAAAGCAGTGAAAGAACCTGAATGCCAATATAAATCTCAGAAATCTGAGTGAAAACATAATTCTCATTAAAGGAAAGCATTTGCACAAACCAAAACTATGCTAATATTTAATAATAAAAATATATGTTATTTGGGAATACATAGAAAGCTAAGTTAAAAAGGAAAGCAAGCTAATAAAAACTTAAAGAGGTAGGACAGTAGTTACCTCTCAAGAGTGGTGAGAAGATACATATGGGCCACACAGGACTTCAAAGTAATGACAAGGTTCTATTTTTCATTTGGAAGATAGACTCACAGTTGTTAATTTTATAACTGCATTCAAAATCATAACTTCCCTATACTTAAATGTCCTTTTATGTTTATCAACTACTGGAGAATAAAAAGTAATAATGGCATATTACAATATCATTAAGATTATCAGAAAAGGGCTGGGGTTGTGGCTCAGTGGTAGAGCACTTGCCTGGCATGTGTGAGGCATTGGGTTCAATCCTCTCAGCATCACATAAAGATAAGCAAATAAAATAAAGGTATTTTTAAAAAGACTATCAGAAAAGAAATATTTCACATATATATATGTAAACTAATAATAGAAGACAAATGGTTTTAAAAGATAAACATTCACCAACATGAGCTCATCAGATGAGGGACCTTTGCTCTACCTGCTCCACCAACCTAGAATATTCTTCTCTATGATATCTATTTGCTACTTCCCAGTCCTCCTTCCAATCCTTGCTCAGTTTCCTTCTTCTCAATAAGACCTGGCCTGACCACTTCACTTGATACCTGGATCTTTTTTGTTTTGTTTTGTTTTTTCTTTTTGCGGTGCTTGGGATTGAACCCAGCACCTTGTGCTTGCAAGGCAAGCACTCTACCAGCTGAGCTATATCCCCAGCCCGATACCTGGATCTTATACCCGTGACCCTGGCACTACTGCTCTGCCCTATCCTGATTTGTTTTTTCTTTAACCCTTATTATCCACCAACATAACATGATAATTTACCCTTTCCAGCACACTCATTTTTTTGTTTTTGATTTTTTTTTAAATACTGGGGATTGAACTCAGAGGCACTCGACCGCTGAGCCACATCCCCAGCCCTATTTTGTATTTTATTTAGAGACAGGGTCTCACTGAGTTGCTTAGGGCCTCGCTAAGTTGCTGAGGCTGGTTTTGAGCTTGCAATCCTCCTGCCTCAGCTTCCTGAGACACTGGAATTACAGGCGTGCATCTGGCTCAGCAAATTCATTGTTTACCTGTATCTTCTCCTTCCTCATGCTAATAGAAGACCAGTCACATGAATGCGGGAGCCTCTAGTTCTAGTCACTCACATGTCCAACATACGTAGTGGTAGATGCCCAGTGAATGAACACTTTTAGTTCATTTTATCAGACAGCTCCTCAGATAATATACTACTGTTGCATATTTCTTTCATGAATTGTAATCACTGATAAAAGTATAAAATTAGGTACAACCTCAATCAGATACTATGACCAAAATTATAACTCTCTGGGTAGTCTGTTTATAATGAGGTCTGTCAACTATATTACAGTGTTTGAACACTTGTCTTAGCTATAGAATCATTTTACAACTACTTCAACAATAAACAAATCAAATATTTGTCAGAAGTTCATCTTAAGATCAAACTAAATAAGAAACAATTAAAAATCATTACCATGTGTATATAAATGATCTTCCGTAGTTTACATAAATCAATATACCCCACAACATATACTGCAAATAACGATGCAATCTGAAATTTAAAAAGAAATTAAGTTAAAAATAAATATATATGTAAAATAGCCATAAAAATGCAGAAAAATCATTTTGTTGCCTTAAATATATTTATATTTATGATTTTCCTTTTATCAGCCAATTATATTATTGAGTATAGTCAATATATTAAATTGTGCTTGATTTTTTTCTCTCAAACACAGCTCTCTCAGTTAATCATATGAATTATTTACTTTGTGGATTATCCAAAACAGCATTTTTATACCAGGTTGACTATCATCTACATGTATAGTTAAAAAGTACCCTGACCCATAAAAACATGAAAATGCACTTTACAACATACCCATTAACACATAATTGGGAGAGGTACATTAAGAATCAAAAATAAGCAAAGCATGTTTATATAAGAATACAACTGATTTCTGCTTTTAGTCACTCTTCACAAGTATCTCCATTAGTGCTGTTTCATTAGTATAAATATTCAAACATTAGGTATAATCTAATTTTTCAAATTTCAAATTAAAAGAAGTACTTTTACTACAAAGGTATTTTTAACTTTGCAGTTTGAAGAAAACTGTACATTATTTATCAAGAATTCTGAGAGTATTAGAATTATTTAGATGGATTAATTAAATGATGCTATATCTCTTATAAAGAGGTATTATTTCAGACAATGTCTCTTCACCCTTCTTCATGGAGAAAGCCATTCAAATGAAATTCCATGCCTCTCCTAACACACAGACATAGCTCGGACAAACTGTGAAACAGATAAATATTTAAACATTCAACTTGAGTTTCAGTCATTAAGGATTTTTTTTAAATCCCCAAATATTCTACAACAAATGTTCCCATTAGTAAAAATAAACAAAATAACCATCATCACCAAACCAAGATGTCTCTTCATGTAGTTACCCATGGAGAAACCACACTGCTTAAGGGTGAATAACAACACACACTCCCCACAGCTATTATTTCATATTATTATATTTTATATAATAATAACAACTGTGGGGGAGTGTGTGTTGTTATTCAACGTAAGATCCACAGAGCCATGCCACTCCCAGCACCCCCCCCCACACACACACACAAGGAAGGCCATCTCCACTAACTGGAAGCAATGGAGAAAGATCCCTTTTTACTCCAGGGACTAAGCAACACATAGCACACCTCCATGATAGAATCTTAGAGAGTATCAGGGATAATTTAAACCAAAAACTAATGTAAAATGTCATCAAACTAAAGAAGACAAAGGAGTCTAAAAGATACAATCAAAAGAGGATGTAAGTACAAATCAGGTCTATTTTTAAAAAATGATGAAAGCATCTGGCTAAGTACTGGGTACTTGGTTGAGTCTTACATAAATTATCTCATCTGATCCTAACCACACCCAATAAAGTGGTTCTTTTATTTTCTCTATTTTAGAAATGAGAAATTAGAAACTAAGAAGTTAAGGTTTTGTCAATGTCAAGAAGCTAATGAATAGAATTAGGACTCACATCCAGGTCTGACTTCATTATTGAAGCAACACATTCCAAGGAATATAAAGAGCAATTCATAAAGGGCTTTACACAAATATGGTAGCATAATAATAAAAACATAGCAAATCGGATTAAAATAAATACACAATATACTCCACTCTCAATAAGCTAACTTGCTCTATACAACAATATTTGAAAATGAGGCATGAATATAAGAAGAGGTGAAACTGCAAACTGGTAGGGGAAATTATAAAACATGAACTTCTTTAGCTATTTATCACCTTATCCTATGTATTGTTATCCTACATTTAAGAATATAAGGTACTATTCATAAAAGTAACACATTTTACTTAAGAGAAATACTATAGTTTACTTAAGAGAAATAATTAAAATTATTGCACAAGTTCTCTTTTAAGCCCACAAATATTGAGTATCAAAGATAAGCATTTTATAAAATGGGTTCATAAAAGCATTCTGCTAATACTTAAATAACTAATACTCATTAATAAACAAGTCTTGCACATTTTTTTTACTCTGAACTTTCTTTAAAAGCATTAAATGAAAGTTTTAGGACTTAGAATCATATAGCACCTCAGTTATAATGTTATACAAATGTTATGTATATGTTTGATACACATAATCAAACATACTAAGCTTAAATCACTTTAAAAATACAATCACCTTACCTGAGTAAGAAGTACAAACTGAGCAAACTGCCAAGGAAGCATGAAAAATACATTGGAAATGCAGAGTGCAATCAAGCTTCCTCTATAAAGTTTTGTAGCCCTTGAAAAGGTAAAATAAATATAGGTAAGTTTAACAAAAAAAGAGTTTAGCATGGCTCCAAACTACTGCAAATAAGCATCTCAAACATGATGTGTTATAACACAAACTGAACATAAAATGAACCAATGGGTTAGAAATTATATCCCCTGACACCCAATTACAACAACTTTCTGTGAAAAGTAACTGTCCATTATTACTGTAAAAGCACAAAGCCTTGTCATAGAATTGTCCAGGTTAGTACAGACACTTATTTTTTAATAATTTTTTATAATTTTTCCAAATTATATTTTGGTGAATTCATAATCAGACACTTAAATGTTGATTCAACAGATTCATCAGTTGGAGACACAGGATGTCTGAAAAAAATGACAAAATGACATTCTAAGTGCAAATGATGTAAGAATTCAGAATCAGAGCTGAGCAGGTGAGGGGATTTTGTGATGATGTGGGATAAAAGATGGTCTTGGACAAGGAGAACATAGAAAACTGAAATGGAGGCAAAAGCAGGCTGGGGATAGGCAGTTCTAGAGCCATCTTTAGAAGATTCACGTTGATACTGACTTGTAATTTAGGAGGGTGAGATGATTCATCTTTTCCTAAATCTGAACCAGTGCAAAGCCTCTAAACCTACCCAACATTCTTCACAGAAGTCAAGTGTGCACATGAACAAACCAACAGGAAGCAGCTTGGACAGAATAAAGCAATCCTCCTTAGGATCACCCCCCTGGGGCACTGAACACCACCACAGAATGCCTTTCTTCCCTTCTTCAAATAGACCTCCCTCAAAGGATGTCCCTCTCTGCTCTTCTAACTCTACTGAAGTTATTTTTAAACTCTAGGTAACCTGAATGAGTCACAAAATCAAGTAGACAAAACCCAGCCTTTTTTTTTTTAAAATATAGACATTTAGAAGGAAACAATGTGTAAGACTGCATCCTATCTAAAAAGTTTGAATGTCTCTGTCTAAAAGCATTTCTCTACAGTTTTTAAAAATTGCTTTCTGTCTTTTATTTTCTCCCCCATGATGCTGAATATGGAAGCCAGGGCCTTGCACGTGCAAGGCAAGCACTCTACCACTGAGCTAAACCCCGAGCCCTTCCTTATTGCTTTTGAATACTAAAACAGTATTTCCATTTTATGGGTAATAAGGGACATTAAAGATTTTGAAGTAGAATTTAATACTAATCTGGCAGTTGGTACAGAATGCACTGGAGGGCAATAAGAACAAACAGAAACCATCGGAATTCTAACTGGTGATGACATACATGATCGGTATAGCACTGACCCCAAGACAAGAGAAATGAAAACATAAATATTGCCAAGAAAAATCAAGAAAAAGCTAAGAGTGTGCTGTTATTAGGTGGCTTATATAAAACCAAACTTCTAAAATTACTTAAAAATTCAAACCTGGACAAAGTCAATTTGTTAAAATAAACAGCTAACCTTACTAATAATTGATTACCAGCATTTAGGGATAGTTTCTTTTCCAGTTTTATCACAGTTCCCTCAGCACTGCAGCATACTTCAACACAGCTCAGCTGCTTCTTGTTCACCCAAGCCACTCACTCACACCTCCCTCTCATATTATGAGATTTTAACTAGAGATAGAAACCAAGAAAACTAAAAGAAACAACTATCCTTCCAAAGAGAAAAATAGTCCATAATAAAGATGAAATACCAGAAGATGTAGATGACCAGTAGAGATAGGTCATTATCCTTCAGAAGAAAGACAAGAAGTCTGCCACAGATCCAGAAGGGAGGATGTGGTTTCCCAGCTGTAAAGACTGCACTTCCCAAAGTGCTATTGTCACTTCAGGATAATGAAAGCGGCCAGCCCACTTTCAGCAACCAGTCACACCAGCCATCCCAGGTGAGTAGGGAGCCCTGCCAACAAGGAAAAAAATAAGGAAAGTTGCCCCCGTGAGAGCTGCCAATGAAGGTGTTAAGGAGGATCAAGATGATGAATCTGAACCAGCACTGGGGAAAGCAGCATGATCAGGAATATAAGAAGGAAGATGTTAACCAAGATAAAAACAAAGTGTGAAGATTTCTTTGGGAGACTAAAGAAAATACAAAGAAAGAGCTTGTCACAGAAGTCCCTGGAGAAAAAATCAGAGAAGAACCCAACATAAAGCAGCCCCCTGAATGCAGGAAACAGCAATTGGAACAACACCATTTGTGGTAGGTAGAATAATGGCCTCCAGAGATGCCCCATCCTAATTCCTAGAACCTGCACCGGTCACTTGACATGGCAAATGAAATTAAGATTACTAATCACCTGACCTAAAGAGAAGGAGATCATCTGGATTATCCAGCACCCCCCCCCCCCCAATGTCATTACAAGGGTTTTGTTTTGCTTTGCTTTTTGGCAATACTGGGGATTACAGTTATTCAAAATAGGATTACAGGAAAGAAACTGGGATTATAGGCATGTGTCACCACACCCAGATCACAAGGGTTATTAAAATAAGAAAAGAAGCAGCAGAGAAGGTTGGAGTCAATGAGAGGAGAAGAATTCAATCCTCCATTGCTGGCTTTGATGATGGAAGGGACCCTGAGCCAAGAAACTCAGGCAGTCTATGAAAGCTAGAAAGGCGAGTAGTAAATGATGCTTCCCCAGAGTTTTTAGGAAGAGGGTATCCCTGTCAACATCTTGAGGTTTAGGACCTCTGACTGATAAAACTGTAAGGTAATAAATCAAAGTTTGTGGTGATTTGTTATCACAGCAACAAGAAATTAAGACAACCCTCTAACTATGACAGTACAGATGGACGAAGGAAAGCAGCACTCAGCAACTGGAGCAGCACCATTCACCGCTCCACAGGTTAGATCAGATTAGTGAGTGAATCTGAGAAGAATCAAAGGTTTCCCTTCACTGGATTTAAAACTGGAACAGAGACAGAAGGAAAGCTGGACTGAAAGACTAAAGGGCAATCCAGTGTCTTTACCACAGGGAAAAAAGCTAAGATCAAACAAATGAATGTGGAAAATTGCTCCAGCAATGGTGACTCACTCTCTTACAGTGCAACATTTCTCCCAGAAATGTCTGAGAAGAGACTCTCTCTCAAGGTGCCCCAGAACCAACAGGGTAGAGCTAAAGGATATTACTTCATACAGGTTCACTTTATTTGAAGGTGCTACAGAAGCTTTAAATCTAATAATAAAAGAGGATTTAAGAGAAAACAATAAACTGGAGCTGCACAGACTTAAAAAGCTGATAATACCAAAGGCATCTCCCATCCCACCTAAGAAAGGTCTGTCTGAAGACCTGACACAGGGGACTAGAAGCCAGTACTAGCACTATGCCTGCTGAGGTCATTACAGAGGGAAACAATTGAGCATAACAGACTACAGGTTTCCTCTGAATTCAGTAGACCACTGAAAGGTGTTCTTGGTCCCAGACAGCTTCAGATTTTTATCATGTTTTGCTCCATTTTTCCACAGGCCCAATTTTGTTTTATATTTACCCTCTGAAGCAGGGCAATGTATACTGAAACTCACTATGTCAACAGAAAGGGGAAATGTTTTCCCCTACTCTCCACTTGTGCTTGGACCTGTTAGTTTCTCAGCTGAAGACCAGGTAAACAGGGAAAGCCTGAACTTCTAGTAGGAATTCTCCTAGAATATCTCTAGTCTACTGAGGAGGTTTTCTTCTATTCCTACTATCTGACTGTCAACAATACTAAACAAATGTAGGAAGACAAATTACCTGTGTTAATGTACCTGATTATGATGACTGTGTGAGGTGTTCCTGGCTCCAAAGACTATATCCTAGCAGATTAAAATATAGCACCAATAGTCTCCCCATCTTTCTGCCCACTTTTGGGAGACTGTAGTAGTAACAGAAGACGACTTGGGTAAGTGGGGAACTGAGAGGTCTCCTTCAGCAGTCATTGTGGACCGCTAAGAAAAAGGAAGAGGACTGAAGGCAGACAGGAAACATCTTCAGTACTAAGGATTTGCAAGTTATACTTTTGAAGTATCTTTACTAATTCAACATAAGAAGGTCACCTTCATTAATTTATTATGTTGGCTTTTTTTTATTAGGGAAACTTAAAAAATACTACTTTCAGTTATTCAAGGTAGGAAGAACAACAGAAAACCTAAGGCTAAATGAATATTACCTTAAAATATGAGTCACAAGCAACATCTGAAGTACAAGGAATGGATATGAGAAGCTTTCGCGGAGAGGTGGTGTCCACATCACTCGGGTACACTGAAAAAAGAACATTCAAAGTATATGATATGCTTGCTAAATTAGCTAACTAAGACATAGACATGAAAGTTGCTATTTATAAATGCAAAGACAAGTAAATCTCACACATAATTTAAATGATATATTTTAAAACAATCTATTGGACTTTTCACAAACAGCAAAATTGGGAAGTAAGAAACCTTATTGAGAAAGACACACAAGGATGTCTTTCTCAGAAAGACATCATTTTTCTTCTCCATTCATCGGTTCATGGACACATTGATGGATCCTGTATCTTGGTTACTGTGAATAGTGTTGCAATGAACATGGGCATGCAGGTGTCTCTGTGATATGATTTCATTTCCTTGGAATACATTGCCAATAGTGGGCTTGTTTATAGGGTAACTATTGGTTATAACAATATATGATAAATTCCAAAATAACCAGAGAAGTACAAAAGTCCCCAGCACACAGAAATGATTAATGTTTGAGGAAGTTGAAGTGTTTATTACCCAGACTCTGGTCTCTAAATATCATTTTCCACTAACAGGATCCAGGATTCCTTGGAAAATAACTGATTCTATATCTGGGGACAAGAAAGTACAAGGAAATCCTAGACTAGGGGAAGAGGTCAAAGATTGAAGGGCACACAAAAGCACTAAGAACAGTACCCAAAAGCATTAAGTACCTTGGAATCAATCTAACAAAATTAGTGCAAGACACAAAACACTGCTGAGAGAAATTAAAGTAGACTGATACAAATGAAGAGATATAGCCATGTTTATGAAGTGGAGGATTCAGTATATTCAGGATGTAAATTTTCACTAAACTTATCTAGAGATTCAGAGTCAATCACAATTAAAATCCTGACAGGTTGTGTTTATGTTGGGGAAAGAAGCAATAATAACAAGTTGATTTTAAGATTTACATAAAAACACAAAGGATCTGAAGAGCTATAGTAATATTAAAGAACAAGGTTGAAGACTTTACTATCAAATATCAAGCCTACAAAGCTTTAGTATGATAGTAGCTTAAAGATGAGCAGACAAATGAAACAGAACTGAGTCTAAAAACAAACATAAATATACAGTCACTTTATTTATGACAAAAGCACCACTAAAAAGATGATCTTTTAAACAAAAGGCATTAAGTTAATTGGATAAAATAAAATAAATAAAACAAAATAGTGCTGGGGATATAGCTCAGTAGTAGAGCACTTTCCCAGCATGCAGGAACTGCTGAGTTCAATCCCCAGTACCACAAAATAAATGAATGAATAATGACAGAATTAGAAATTACTATTTGCAAATGGCCAATGCAGTAACTAACTCAGGCCAGGATCATCAATGGATAGTCTAATTGTGTGGTAAAATGTTACAAGGACGGGATATTCAATGTCTCAAAGTATCAACCTACAAATCACTTATCAATGTAAAAGGAAAAGAAGCATATTTATAATAGATAAATCTTGACAGTCACCACTTTAACCATATGACCAAGTAAATTCAATAATGGGACAAACTGGTCTCATATGCCTCCACATGCTCTACCATGAAAAAGACATCACCTCATCTACATCATGTTTTCCGCAGAAATATCTAATCTGAATCCCTTAGTGATGAAATAATAAGACAAATACAATTTGTGGGGCCTCTACAAAAAAAAAATGGATATGAACTCCTCCAAAATGTCAATGCCAAGGAAAAGAGGAGCGGAACTGTTTCAGATAAACTGTCATTTTAATGACAACCAAATGCAATGTGTGATCATAATCAAATTCTATACCCAAAACACAAGTATAAAGGATCTTACATGGAAAACTGTGGAATAAAAATGTGGACTATTAAGATTTTATTGCACAATTTTCAGTATTAAACTTCTTGAGTATGATGATAAAGGTAAGTAGGACAATGGCCTTGCTTTCAGGCAATAGATACTGAAGTATTTAGGGCTGAGATGTTGTCATGTCTGCAACTCATTTTCAAATGGATAGAAAAAAGTCTGTGTGCAGGGGTGTGTATAAGAGAGAAAGCAAATGTGGCAAAATATGAAAACTTGTAAATGAAAATGAAGATAAATACCACGTGATATCACATAAAAATGGAATCCAAAACATTAAACTGATTGAAACAAAAAATAAAATGGTAATTTAACAGGAGCTGGGAATAAGGGGAAAAGAGAGGGATGGGAAAGCAGAGAAAAGTGACCAAAGAGCACAAAGTTTCAATTACACTACAAGAAAAAGTTTTAGTGATCTATTGTATTACATGGTGACCACAGTTTATTCATTGTATAATTCAGAATTGCTATAAAAATCAGTTTTTAACATTCTTAGAAAAAATAAATTGATAAGGTAATATGGTTATTAGTTTGACTCTTTCTACAATATATAGAGATCACACTGTATTCCATATATATACACAATTATCTGCACACAATTAAAATAAATAAAAATTAAAAATAAATAAAATTTTAAAAGAATCATCTCCCTACTGAGCAAACTTGAGCTAACCACTTAATCTTTTGGGACTTTCATTTTAATGCATACTGGCATATTATTTACTATTTTTTACAAAAAAATATTATATAAGGATCATCAAGATTGTTCAAAGTACTTAGAGAATTCTTTTCCAAATATTATATAACATAAAAAGCTGAATAAGTAAAAACATCTGTATAATTTTGACCATGGAATATATAACCTCAATATGATTGATCAATATTTTGGGCAACTCAGAGCCCCCCCTTGATAGCATTTTCTTTTATTTACTTACTTACTTACTTATTTATTTACTTTTTAAGAGTTTATTTTGATTCATTGTACACAAATGGGGTACAAATATTCATTTCTATGGTTGTGCATGATATAGATTCATATCATTCACGTAATCATACATGTACATAGGTAATGATGTCTGTCTCATTCCACCATTTTTCATACCCCCGCCCCCTCCTTCCTCTCATTTCATTCTATGTAATTAAAGTTCCTCCATTCTTCTCTCACCCCCACCCCCTCAACCCAATTATACATCATTATCCACTCATCAGGGAAAACATTCAGTCTTTGGTTTTTGGGATTGGCTTATTTCACTTAGAATGATATTCTTCAATTTCATCTGTTTATCTGAAAATGCCATAATATATTCTTCTTTACAGCTGAATAATATTCTATTGTGTATATGTGCCACGTTTCTTTATCCATTCATCTGTTGAAGGACATCTAAGTTGGTTCCACAATCTAGCTATTGTGAATTGAGCTGCTATAAACATTGATGTGGCTGTGTTACTGTAGTATGCTAATTTTAAGTCCTTTGGGTATAAATCAAGGAGTGGATTAACTGGGTTAAAAGGTGGAATCTAATGTATTTCTATTCATAAGTAATGAATCCTCTGATAGAGAAATTAGGAAAACCACTTGAATAGCTAAAACAATCCTGAGCAGAAAGAGTGAAGCAGGTGGTATCACAATACCAGACCTTAAACTATACTACAAAGCAATAATAACAAAATGGCATGGTACTGGCACCAAAATGGACAGGCAGACCAATGGTACAGAATAGAAGACACAGAGACAAACCCACAAAAATACAGTTACTTCATACGAGACAAAGGAACCAAAAACATACAATGGAGAAAAGATAGCCTGCTCAACAAATGATGCTGGCATTTTCACTTTTCACATTTGAAGGTTTTAATTTGTTTTAAATAATTTGATTAATATATTTGTGCTACATATTTGCTACTTTGTTAAGGCAAAAATTCCTCTCTCAGGGAAAAGTAAAGATTTAAAAGTATATCTTATATCCAGTACAGGTCAAACCAAATAATGGAGTAGAACTTAAAAGAAACAATTTACAACTATCTGGGGCACACATAAGCAATTCAGTCAAGTGATTAAAGCATCTCTTCTAAAACAGTAAGGTACCAGTCATTAACCAAAAGCAATTTCAGTGAAGAAAGTTCTACAAATTTCACTAGATACATGAATAGGTCTACCAGGGTAGATGCTTCCAGGCAACATTTTTAAATCAGAAAAAAATAAGGTCTGAAAATCTCATAATCTGAAAGCCAAAATATATACATATAAATTATAAGTTTTCAATTACTTGAGCACTCAGAAACACTTTACCCAAAACTGCAGTTTCTGCTCTCACTTTTTAAATGGACAATATGCCACAAAAAGGTCACTTTTCTACCTTCGAGCTACAGTTACATCTAAATGCAATCGTTTACTTGGTTATTTCAATAAGACTAAGATTCTAATTCTAAACATATTTAAGTTTATTTTTTCCTAAGAAAGTGATGTCTAAGCATGTTTAAATAAACCCAAAAAAGTTGAAAAGTAGTAAAAAGAAAATCCATCAGTCTGAAAACTCAGTTAAGTAGTCTGAATTCTATTGTTAAAAACTGAAAAAAATTTGTAAGAAATGATAGGCATGCTACATGAGCATCAAAATTATAAGAAAAACATAGAATAAATAATTCACAATCTGTAGTAAGACATGGGGCGGGGATAACACAATGAACCTTTGTGCTTAACAAACAGTGGTCTTTCTAACTGCATATTGGCCCCAAAATGTTAAATAATCCCTTTCCTCCAGCATTTTATTGTTAACACACAATACTTCTTTCTTCTATTATTAAGTCATTACATCCCATTTCTTAGGTCATTTTTAAAGAATCTGTGCTTCAAAATATTTCACAGTCCACACTATCACAATGCACAGCATCCAGTCAGGAAATGCCAAATTATTCTTTTTTTCTCAAACCTGACACTACAGTAATTAACCGATGTTGCACAGCAATCATTTGTCGAATGTCCTCTCATCTACAAGGCCACTTTGGCTATGCATTTTCATGATTCCAGGGAATTAAGTGCATATTAGTTAACTATCCACTAGTAAAGTTCATCCACAATTCTGCATTAACTTTGCGTATGATTACTCACTCTTCAGAGTTTTTTCACGTGCACATATTCAAATATTGCAGACATTCAGTGTGTAAGAAAGGATGAAGTCACTTGACACAAAAAAGTTGACCTTTCTAAGCAGATATATTTAGTAGAGTTGTTTATGACTATGATTAATTTAAAGGAAAGAATTCATTGACACTGAATTTATATTAAAATTTAATTTGAACTAAACTTCTAGTAAAAGTAATAATAAGTAAAAATGACAATTCAAATTAACAAATACATAGCAATTGTCATGTTCTAAACATTGCTTTCAGCACCTTACCCAGGTGAATTGATTTACGCACTGCAAATAATCCTCCTATGAAATGAGAACATCATTATGTCAATTGACAAAAAGGAAATGAAGGCATAGAGAGATGAAATGACTTGCTCAGCTAGTACAGCCACTAAATGACACAGCCAGGATCTGAACCCAGGCAGCTTAATCCAGAATCAGAATGCTATTCTATTCAGAAAGCCCAGAGACACTTGCAAATGTGTAGGTATAATAAAATATTCCTCAAAAGATACTTAAAAGTATATTATTCCTAAAATATGAACTTTCATCATTTTAAAGTTATGTAAAGAATTGTTATAGACCCACTATTTTCTCAAATCAGTAATAACATCACCTAGAGATACAATGGTCATGAAAAATTAACTTAAAATAAATGTTAGCTCTTAAATTTTTGGTCAAAATAATAAGATCATACTTTAAAGAATGCTACTATAGATTAAATTTAAAGAAATTAAATTTAAGGAAGAAAACTGTATTTCCAGGGCTAATTATGAAAATATTTTCTGATGACCTACCTCTCCATGGTTGAAAAAGAAGCATAACACTGTAACTAGGCCTCCCAATCGACTTCCACTGGAAAAGAGGATAAAAAACATAACTCAAATATCAAAAATTCAGTGCAACCTAATAAAAACTTATAAAAATATAACATGATAATCTTTCAGGAATACAACTGCTTTTTGGCCACACTAGAACTTACTTATGCTTATTTACAAATAATTTATTTCCTCCAAATTATTGGTCAAAAGATTTCATTAAAAAAACAAAAACAAAACAAAACAAAAAAACCTCATTTTCCATGTTGAAAAAGTATGTAGTGAGATCCAAGATGGCAGACTAGAGGGAGGCTGTGTTCCAGGTTGCTCCTTAACTCAGGATTCAAACAAGGAATATCTGCTTCTCCCAGAGGCAGTCTTTACTCCTCATTGATCCCCTGCTGTTTACCCCATTTGTCTACCTGGAACACCCTCAGTCTACCAGCATAGCGACTACATTTGAGGACTACATTTGAGCGTAAACTGCTCACTGACCTCTGCCTATCATCCCTCATTTGCCTGTTTGCCTGCCTCTGGTCTGCCCATCGCCTGCCTTTCACCTACCCATCACCCACCAACCGAGGTTCATCTGCCAATCATCTGCCAATAGGCTGCACAGCCTGCAGATGGTCAGTGGATCACCAGCTGCCTGCTGTTGCCTGGAAGTCCACAATCACAGTACCCACAGTTTTGGTTACAAGTGGCTGCAGCCATTTTGGGAAAAAAAGCCAGGAGCTGCAGGAACTCCAGCCTGACTGACAGCACCCTGCCTCCTGGACCCCCCGGCTTGACTGACAGCACACCACCCCAGGGCCCCAGCCTGACCAACTGCATCCCACACAGACTCAGTGCCCATGCCCTGAGCTGAAATTAGAAATCAATGACAAAACAAAAAACAGAAACTACTCCAACACATGGAGACTAAATTATATCCTATTGAATGAAGCAAGGATAACAGAAAACATCAGGGAGGAGATAAAAAAATTCTTAGAGGTAAATGAGAATGACAATACAACATATCAAAATCTCTGGGACACTATGAAAGCAGTACTAAAAGGAAAATTCATTGCATTGAGAGCATTCAAGAAAAGAATAAAAGGTCAACAACTCAATGACCTAACCTTACATCTCAAAGCTCTCAAAAAAGAACAGAACGACACCAAAAGTAGTAGAAGACAGGAAATAATTAAAATCAGAGCTGAAATCAATGAAATTGAAATGAAACAATTCAAAAAATTGACAAGTCGAAAACTTGGTTCTTTGAAAAAGTGAACAAAATAGATAAACCCTTAGCCACACTAACAAAGAGAAGGAGAGAGAAAACTCAAATTACTAAAATTCATGATAGAAAAGGAAATATCACAACAGACATCATTGAAATACAAAACATACTTAGAAGCTACTTTGAAAATCTATACTCCAATAAAATAGAAAATCTTGGACATCGACAAATTTCTAGAGACATATGATCCTCCCAAACTGAACCAGGAGGACATACACAATTTAAACAGATCAATTTCAAGTAATGAAATAGAAGAAGCCATCAAAAACCTATCAACCAAGAAAAGCCCAGGACCATGTAGATTCTCAGCTGAGTTCTACAAGATCTTCAAAGAAGAACTTATACCAATACTCCTAAAAGTATTTCATTAAATAGAAAAGGAGGGAATCCTTCCAAATTCATTCTATGAAGCTAGTATCACCCTGATACCAAAACCAGACAAAGACATATCTAGAAAAGAAAACTTTACATCAACATCTCTGATGAATATAGATGCAAAAATTCTTAACAAAATTCTGGCAAATCGCTTACAAAAACATATTAAGAAGATAGTGCACCCTGATCAAGTGGGGTTTACCCCGGGGATGCAAGGTTGGTTCAACATCCAGAAATCAATAAATGTAATTCATCACATCAATAGACTTAAGGTTAAGAATCATGATTATTTCGATAGATGCTGAGAAAGCATTTGACAAAATACAACACTCCTTCATGCTCAAAACATTAGAAAAAATAGAGATGGTAGGAATATACCTCAAAATTGTAAAGGCTATTTATGCTAAGCCCACTGACAACATCATTCTTAATGGAGAAAAACTGAAAGCATTCCCTTTAAAAGCAGGAAAAAGACAGGGATGCCCACTGTCACCACTTCTATTTAACCTTGTGCTGGAAATGCTAGCCACAGCAATTAGACAGACCACAGAAATTAAAGGTATACAAATAGGAAAAGAAGAACTCAAGCTGTCACTATTTGCTGATGACATGATCCTATATTTAGAGGATCCAAAAAACTCCACCAGGAAACTTTTAGACCTAATTAATGAATTCAGCACAATAGCAGGATATAAAATAAACACACATACATCAAATGCATTTATCTACATAAGCAATGAATCATCTGAAAGTGAAATGAGGAAAACAACTCCGTTCACAATAGCCTCAAAAAAAATAAAATACTTGGGAATCAATCTAACAAAAGAGGTGAAAGGCCTCTACAACAAAAACTACAGAACATTAAAGAAAGAAATTGAGGGGGACCTTAGAAGATGGAAAGATCTTCCATGTTCTTGGATAGGCAGAATTAATATAATCAAAATGGCCATACTTCCAAAGGTACTATGCAAATTTAATGCAATTCCAATAGAAATCCCAATGACAATCCTCATAGAAATAGAAAAAGCAATCATGAAATTCAACTGAAAGAACAAAAGACCCAAAATAGTCAAAGAAATCCTGGGCACAAAGAATGATGCAGGAGGTATCACAATACCAGAACTTAAACTCTACTATAGAGTAATAGTTACAAAATGGCATGGTATTGGCACCAAAATAGACAGGTAGACCAATGGTACAGAATAGAAGACACAGAGATAAACCCACATAAGTACAGTTATCTCATACAGAAAAAGGTGCCAAAAACCTGCAATGGAGAAAAGACAGCCTCTTCAACAAATGGTGCTGGCAAAACTGGAAATCCATATGCAATAAAATGAAATTAAACCCCTACCTCTCACCCTGTACAAAACTCAATTCAAAATGGATCAAGGATCTAGGAATTAGACCTGATACCCTTCACCAAATAGAAGAAATAGGAGGCCCGAATCTTCTTCATGTTGGCTGAAGACCAGACTTTCTCAACATGACCCACAGGGCACAAGAAATAAAAGGAAGAATCAATAAATGGGACAGATTCAAACTAAAATGCTTTTTCTCAGCAAAAGAAACAATAATGTGAAAAGAGAGCCTACAGAGTAGGAGAGAATCTTTTCCACACACACTTCGGAAAGAGTACTGATCTCCAAAATTTATAAAGAACTTACAAAACTTTACACCAAAAATGCAAAGAACCCAATCAATAAATGGGCTAAGGAACTGGGCAGACACTTCACAGAAGAGGATATAGTGGCTATTAACAAATATATGAAAAAGTGCTCATCATCTCTAGTAACGAGAGAAATGCAAATTAAAACTACCCTAAAATTTCATCTAACTCCAATTAGAATGGCTATTATCAGGACTACAAGCAATAACAAGTGTTGGCGTGGATGTGGGGAAAAGGCACACTTGTACATTGCTGGTGGAGTTGCAAATTGGTGCAGCCAATTTGCAATTCTGGAAAGCAGTATGGAGATTCCTCAAAAAAGCGACTTGGGAGGCTGAGTCAGGAGGATCACAAGTTCAAAGCCAGCCTCAGCAACTTAGCGAGGACCAGTCTCAAAATAAAACATAAAAAGGGCTGGGGATATGGCTCAGTGGTTACATGCTCCTGGGTTCTCTTATATTAATATCATCTTAATCAGTTTCCTCTTTTAGAAAAAGAAAACAAACAACAACAACAATAAAACTTTTCAGTTTCTAGCCAAAATGAATTAAATTTACATATAATTTGGAAAGGATGTTCATTATAATGATGGTAATTGTATCCATTGGTTGCCCAGTACATCTCTCTCCACTTATTAAATTTTAATTGTATTTTAAATACAAATGTTATGAACAAGCAATATATCAGGCAGGTATCTAACGTTAGAACTTCTAGAAATACAGAGAAAATATAATAAAAATCTGATATAGTACAGAATTACAACACTATTTGGCAGGTCATGTAAGTTAAAAGAAATATATCAAGGATTTGAAGGGGATAAGTTCAATTCTGTGAACATATAGACACATTGATTGATTGATTGACTGATTCTGATTATACAGAAAATATGGTTTTTTTTCAAATGTCCCTGGAAGTACTCAGCTACAAAGACACCTTATTCTCTGACTATAGACCAAAACAACTTAAACCACAAAAAGATGAAGGAAAAAAAATACATTTTGGGAACTTAAAGTAAAATTCTCTCTTAAAAATTTCCTGGAACAGACAGGAACCAATACTGAAATTTTATGACTTTTATTTTTCAAATGGCAGGGTAGAATTTGGAAAAGCCACAAATCCAATTTTCTGATTAAATCTCAGGATGCAGTTTGTCTTAGAAGTCCTACGCACTTCCACAACTGCTATATAGCCTGTGGGACGCTAAGGCTGGATATTTTCCTGAGGGTGAAACCAGTGTGACAACACTCACTTCTCACCAAATTACCCCAAACAGGTTCTAGTCCAGCATATTCCATGAATTTTGAATTCATTCCATGAATCTCAGTTTTGCTTAACTAACCAGGAAGAAAGATAATCTGGTACACATAAACACCCACAAAACTAGGGGCAGGGAAGAGTGAAATGTGCTTATCTATAGAAATATTCTCAGTTATAATCACTATGAAATGATGTAACTTCCAATAATCAAAAATAGTATCCTTAACATTGAACTCTCTCCTATCCTGATCCTAAAGATGGTGTCACTTTATTTTGCTAAACAGACAAGATGAACTAATCAAAATATTTAAAAATGCTTTAATTTTTCTTTTCCATTATAGTTGATCAGGTGATATTTCAGCATTCCTTAGTGGTTTAAAAAAAAAAAAAAGTTTCCTTTGCAATATTACCACCAAAACTGTCAGGAAAAAAAAAGCTCCTATTATGTAATTATTAAAACACTGCTAAGCGTGCTAAGCATTTACCACATTTACTCATACTTCTCATTCATATTTTGAGCCTCAATTTCCTTATATAAAATGAAGAAATATGAAAAATTAAAACTTTCTTTTTTAAAATTTAAACATCTTAATTCAAACATTTTTAAAATTTTTAAGATTTAGAAAAGTATTTTTAAATCTTTAAAATTCTTTCCAGTATTGAAAGAATTAATAATTTTAATTAATTAAAATTAATTAAAAGTAATTAATAATTAATAACTTTCCAGTATTAATAATTCTATGATTCTCTTCTTTCCTATCCCTACTGATTTGCAAAGATTAAAATCAATCATCAAATTTTGATGGGCTTTGTTAATCACTGAGATTTTTAGCTTTACTCATATAAGAATGAGGAAACATACAAAATTCAACAACTGAAAAGGGAAAAAAGCAATCACAGTAAATTCAAAACTATACTAAGTAATTAAGTTTTCTTCTTATATAACTAAGAAAATGAAAGGATAATTTGGAAATAACAAATTATTTGAATGATCAAATATCCAGTCTCACATTTGAGAAGGCTTTGGCCTTTGCCAGCCTGCTGAAGAAATGCCAGAAAGTCCTGCCTCACAGGTGAGAACCCTCCCCTATACCTACCATGGGAATTCACAGGTGCACTAAGGAAAGACAGAAAGTAAGGATGAGGAAAAGATGTGAGAATTAAGAAACATGAATAAAGGTCTCTATGTTAACCTCTCTAGCCTATTACAAGCAAGAAATGAAGGCCTTTAATTTAACTTTGATGGCATTAAGAAAAAAGTCTTTTATTCACATTATTGTGAACTTCCCAATTTATCATGGAAGTTGACATGGTGCTTAATACTGAGCCTTGCCCATAGCAGATTCAAATGGTATCTGAGAGGTAAACAAATACATAAATATCATTAAATCAAACACTGTTGGCATTTGTTGTTTTAGAACCTTGCCATCAAACCCTCCATGCCTCATGTCACTACTGCTCTTGGACACTAGTCCAGATATAGGCTCCCAATCATAGTATGGTGTGGTCAGTGGAGCCTCTATTGCCAACATGTAACTGCTGGCTCCTAAGCAGTTCTTTTCTTTGTGCTTTCCAGTGGCTTCATTCCATGGTGAATAACAACCTACTTGACATTCTGAGACTCTTTCAGAACCTTCCTTTTCCTTCTATACTGAAAATATATCACTGCCTTCAGAGAAGACTGCTCCCTGAAATCTCATCTCAACTCCACTGCCTAATATCTGAGTCTATAACTTCCCTCCACCCTACTTCACACACTAGCCTAGGTTGACCTCCTCTTCCACCCCGATCGATGCCTCAACAGCTTCCCTCATGGCCTCCCTGTTTCTAGGCCTGTTCCCTCCATAATGTATTTTCTATGATTTTTAAAAGTAAACAAATTCAATCATGCTACCACTGCCTAGCCCACCCTTCACTGTTATCCCATATTTCTCAGGATTAAATTCAAACACCAGAATATGTCCAGAATGCCTTATAAGATCTAGCCCTGCTACACCTCCCGAGTTCTTTCATGATTCTTGCTCCTACCCAAGCTCTGTGCTCTAGCTGCCCTGTCCTTATCATAGTTACTCAAGTGAAAAAAAAAAAATTCCCATGAACTTCAGTGTGCAAAACAGCATAGTGAGGGACAAGGCTGGTGGGGGAGCACAGCATGCTGAGGTGTCTTCAAGTGACAGTGACACGAAGAGAGAAACGAGAAGACTCCAGAGATGTTCTGAAGGAAAAAGATTTTCTGAGTACTTGAATTGCAGAGGAAGAGATAGGAGAGCCACAGACATCTCCTAGTGGTCAGACTAGGGTAGTAGTGTAGACAAAAATGTCATTTGCTAGGATAGTGAAGACATAATGCAGACAGGTTTTAGAGAAAAGATGCCAATATTTTCAACCAATAACTTTCATCAATTTATGCATACTGAAAGAAATACTTATCTTTTAAATATTCATATACAACTGTTAGACCAAATGGGTTTGATTATGGATGTGATTGCAGGCCAAGTTAATAGAACATTCAAAAAAACAGCAGCTGGAAAAGTATGAGATGGCGTAATTCACAGCATATTTAAGACATGCTTTTAGTCAAAAATCCTGTCTACATAAACAGTAAAAGCTCAAATTTTTAAAAAAGTAAGATACGAACAAAAAAATATCAAATGAAACAATGGAAACTAAATAGGCATAAAAGAAATTCAGTTTTTCCTTAAAACAGGTGAGGGATAGCAGGGAATTAAAGAACTGAAATAAAAAGCTGTTCAACTTTGTAACGAAGTCTAAAAAGAACACTGAGTACTTCATAGGTAAATTGGTCGGATGATGAGAAGAATAGAAAGTGATGATGATTATTCAC
Organism: Glaucomys volans; assembly: GCA_020662805.1. Lineage (NCBI taxonomy): Eukaryota > Metazoa > Chordata > Mammalia > Rodentia > Sciuridae > Glaucomys > Glaucomys volans. The sequence continues at coordinate 248,652 of JAJEJO010002854.1, forward strand.
CTAAGTTGTACAAAAAAGAAAACATTAAGCAAAATTAAAAGGGGACTGTGACATAAAAACTTTGACACAAAAGATGAATTTTCCAGGCCCTCAGAACTACTATAACTTATCTAGAAATACAGTAGTTTCAAAAAGAAAAATCCCTCTGACATAAAAGGAGCCACTAGGAACCTCCAAAGACCAAAGAAAAAACAGAGAAGAACAGAAAATCAGAAGATGAACACATTATTTTCTATGACTGCTGAGTCCATATGTGGAAGAAAAGGCATTTTCTGCGGACTAGCTACATCCACAAAAGGAGGGACAAGCTTTTCTCAGAAAAGCTGAGAAGCAAAGAAGCTCAGAGCACTGAGTAGAGACAGAGGATATAAATATTCAAATGAGGAGAAACAGACCAGGGGCAGATCAGATCAGGTGTGCACTCAGGCCCTCACATATGCAGATGTGCCATCAGTGGGTATAGAAGTGTTGTCCAAGTGTCACTTCCCCACAGATGTAGAATCTCAAGTGCTTCCTCAATCCTGTCTGTCTGCTAGCCATACACAGAGGCAGCTGAGGAGTCACAATATGAAAGAGGCCTGAGTTTCCCCCACGAAGCACTTTACAGAATGATCATTCTATAATATAGCCCAATAGTCAGTAAGTCCTGTCTATCTTTCAACCTTCCACCCAGTCCTTAAAAGTTCCCTCATTCTAAAATATAAATGTCAAGCTAAGGATCACCAGGCTGTAGGGAAGCTCTCAATGTGAAAAAAATAGAAACTAACAAAAATTCAAGGGAGAGCCAGAGTAGGAAGTAGAAGAAATGTTTAAACTAAAAAAAGAAAAAATATTCTTCAGGAAAGTTGGAACTTTCATAAAAAGGACCGTAAAGCCTACCAGACAAAATGAGGAAGAAAAACCCCAAATAAAATTGGATTTTTAACCCAAGAATTTCAATGTCCAGACAACAGGATTTTGAGAAAAACAGAAAAAAAATGGAGAAGGAAAAAGTCATGTAAAAGAAATAATAATAGAATGAGTATTCCTCCAAAATGAAGAATGTAAATGCCCAGACAGGGAAGCCTGAAGTATCCAAGGAAAAGGATGAAACATTATCTACCACATCACAAACTTGCAGAACAAAGATAAAAATATGCCAAAAGCTGCCAAAAAGAAAAACCAGGCCACAAAGAAAAGGAACTAACAGCAGAAGAGCATTAGACCTTTGAAAAGCCAGACTGAATCTCTTGAAAACAATGAAACAGTCTTCAGAAGTTGGAGGGAAAATAAAATTCCAAAAGCAGGCAAAAAGTATAAAAGGGAAATAAAGAAATGTTCAAACATGCAACATGTGTGTGTTTTAAAATGACTTCCATTCATACTGTTGCTTGGGAACTAAAGAATGGGACTCTCCAAAATCAAAAAAAAAAAAAAAAAAGAGGCCAAAATTGGGTCCCAAGCAGCAATGAATCAAGAGAGAAAAAGGAAATTATCAGGAGAGTAGTGAACAAAACTCCCAGAATAGAGCACAGCAAGCCTAGAGAAGGACCAGTCTAGGTTGAAACCAGAAGACAAAGAACTCCAGGAGGGAAAGCCCAGGGGCTCCATGTTGGGGAACTGAAAAAATGGATTTTAAACATATGGCAAAGTAAAACTGTTTAATAGTTCAACTGTAGAACTGGAGAGGAATTCATCAGTATATAGAAAACTAAATATTAGACAGTTAGGAAAAAAACTGTTACCAAATAAAAATTATTTGCACTACCTGACTTAAGAGTCATAATGATGATAACTGGTACTACTAGTTTACATGTAAAAATTGTAGAGGTTCCAAAGATTTGAAAGTGGTTTTCTCTAGACAAAAGGATGAGTGGGGTGAGGAAACAATGGGGCAAGGGACTACCACGGTGTTTTAGCATAGTAAAAGTCAAATAATACCAAAAGATATGTATGTGCACACAAAATAATGAAAATTAATATTTTAAATGTACTACAAATAGAGCATCTGTAAACCTGAAATTCATTCTGAAAATCTGAAATTCAAAATGCTCCAAATTCTGAAACTTTTTGAGTATTAACATGATGCTGCAATGTACATTAACATGATGCTGCAATGTACATAAATTTTGTTATATGCACACAATTATTAAAAATACTGATAAGATCTGAGCTGTGACAGAATGAGACATAAATAAATTTCATGTTTAAAAAATTTCAGTTTTATTCCCTAGATATCTCATTTTATATATACACACACACAAAACATATATGTACACTCACACAAACACAAATATTCCAAAATCTCAAAATCCAAAACATTTCTAGACCCAAGCTTTATGGAAGGAATACTCAATCTTTAAGAAGTATCATACCCAGTTAGGCAGTACAGTAATAGAAAGAAAACTGTCCAATAAACTTTATTGGAGATCTGCTGATATTTGTCAGACAAATGACTATAAAAACAGAATCAAAAAAATGTTCCAGGTAACAGTTAAAATTGGATCCTCATAAATGGCAATATTAGAGTAAACTTCTAGGTATCAAACCAAAATATATAATGTATATACACAGAGGGACCTCAGTACCCTTAGGAAAAGAGCTACTATAGAGAAGAGAATTGAAAGCCTATATTCTTCTAAGTACCACTTATCTTTAAAATATTTTAGATGAAACATTTTAATAAAATATAAATACCTCTTTTTGGAAATGGGATAAACGGTTTCTTCTTCATTATTTGAAGTTTTTAAATACAAATTAAGTTGTGGATAGTTTAATTTCTACAGAAAGAACACTTAACATATATTCACATGGGCAGACAGCAGAGCATACACTCTGCAGCCCCTATCTGTGTTCAAATCCTAACTGCTACCGAGTAGCTCTGTGACTTGAGAAAAGTCATTTGACCTCCTTTATGTTTCAGCTTCCTCATCTAGAAAATGGTTTTCCTATTTCATAGGGTTATCATAGGATTCAGTTTATGATCATAAAGACCTCAGACTACAGGCTTGCAAATAATGTCTTAAACATATATTTCTTCAATACAAAAAGTCTTCAGTAAAGATAAGAACATGCAGCAGGAAAACTTCAAGATCGAGTCCACAGAAAATGGTTCCTAAATTGGTAAATACTGGAGAAGTTCAAATGAAAGATAATAACCTCTTTTTACTGAGCCTTTTATATATGGCAACAATGAACTAAGCTCTTTCTTCATTAACTTATAAATTCATTCACTTCATTCAATCAAAAAAATATTTTCTGAAGGTAGGTATTCTTCCAATTGCTTTGCAAACACTATTTCATTCTTAGATAGAAAATTGTGCCTTCTAAATTCACTTAGGTCCCTCCTACCAACCAAATCACTTCTTAAAAATTCTTCTATAATCTCCAATTTCAGTTAATCTTTTAGGATTCTGTTACAATCCTAAAAGATATTTGTTACAATGTATTTTCTTTTATATCAAAAGGTAAAGAAAAGAACTGACAGTCTAAGTTATTCTCACATCACATTCAAATTATACAAAAACTCAACATTAACAAGCTCTACCATATTTGTACTCCAACTTTAATCACAAAAGTCTGTTGCTGCCAGATATGTAAGGCTCCTAACATGGAAAGTAGAGGCCAAAATATATAAAAAAAAGCAAGGTAGAAGATGCCAAGATTATCCAGGCAGGAAAAAAAAAATCATTAATACCCTCAAAGAGAAATGATTCCAGGGAATAAAAATAAGTACTACATTTTTTTAAAAAAAGGAATGTTCAGAGAATAAATAATTCTTATAAGTTAAAGCATTACCAAAGAATGGAAAATGCAACAGTAGCGTTAAAAAAATGTTATGCTACATAAAATTTTCTAGAAAATAGAACAAAGTAAAAGAGATTAAAAATTTAAAAATAAGTAAAAACTAGAGAACTGGGAAATGGGAACTGAAGTACTCAACGTAACTTCTGAAAGAGAAAACAATGAAATAAACAATTCAAGAAAATTTCTCAGAAATTAAGGACACATTCACAAGATTGAAACAACTGATCAAATGCCTAAGATAAATGAAAACAGATCCGTATCACAAATACTGCTGTGAAATTCAGAACAAAGAGAAGACTCTATAATATTCCAGAAAAATGAAAGACAGGTCACATACAAAGGTTTAGGAACCAGAATAACAGGAATAATATTAGTGTCTCAATAGCACCATCAAATAGCAAGACAACAATAAAGAAAACCTTCAAAATTCTCAAGGAACATGTTTTCAAATCTAGAAGAATATTCAGCCAAATGATCAAATATGAAGGCAAAAATATATTTCATCAAATATTATTTTTAAATATACCAAGATACACAAATACTTCTTATCTACCACAGAAAGAAACAAACCAAGAGAAGTAATAAACAAGATACAGGACAGGAGTCTAAGAAAAGAGAGCAGCAAAGGAAATCCCAATGATATCGTGCTATGGTTTGGATCTTAATCGTCTGCCGAGAACCATATGCTGAAGGCTTTTTCTCCAGCTTGTGGTGCTGTTAGGAGATGGTACAAGCTTTAGGATATGAAGTCTAGTGGAAGGAAGTCAGGGCACTGAAAGCATGACCTTGAAAGGGATATTGGGACCCTGGAGCCTTCTCTCTCCTTGCTTGTCAGTCACCAGAAGATAAGCAGTTTTGCTACACTGCATGCTCCCAGCTATGATGCTCTGCCTCACTACAGGCCCAAAGCAACAGAACCAGCTGACCAGGGACTGAAACCTCTGAAACTGTAGCCAAAATAAATCTTTCCTCTTTTTTAGTTGTTTATATTTCAGGTATTTTGTTATAGTGATGGAAAACTGACAAACACAAATGGTGAAGGAAATTGCCAAGAAGATGAATGTGTACAAACCACAGAACACAAGACAGTCCAGGACCCAATACTGACCTGTGCCCAAAATCTCCAAATTTTAATTAACCTGAAAATAATGTCTAGGTGAACCTGGACCAGATTTTCATCTCTATCTTACCTTACATCATACATGTCTCATTGTTAACAACAGCTAAAGATACTCATTTCACTCATAGAAGTTGTTCTCTGTTGATGTGCTCCTCAGAGCCAGAGTACATGGTGGTGAATTTAATAACAGGGGTAGCTCCTGCCACAAAGATATTTCTGCTGGACATTCCACACCTGACCCAGACTAAATTTCTGCCAGATGCCCCCACCAGCTAAATCTTACATTTATCCTAGGACTGGCTCATGACCTGGCCCACTGAAGTCCTGAGGAGTTGAGCTGCTGGTTTAAATCATATGTGTGACTTCTCATAGCCTCCTCACACCAGGCTTGGTGCACAGTTAGTGTACTTCGGTCTCTTAGGGAGTTGCAGTCTAGGACTTGGACCCCTCTGGCTAGTCATGCTCCTGACCTGGTGCCTTTGTTTAGGGTCTTGGACAGAGGTCCTTTTCAGACATCTCCTAGAAAGTGAGCAGGGAAACTTTAAGACACTTTTCCCCACTCTCAGACTTAATACCTGATCTTTTTCTATTCCTAGTCCTTCACCCATTCCCTTTTCAAGAGCCATAAGACTGTCAAAGCCTTTTTTAGGGCTCCCTTAACAATGAGATGACCTTCTAGATGTGACCCCTAACTGAGGAAGGAAGATGCAACAAGCTGAGTTAGTAATTTCCCTAAACCCCTGGAAGCCCAGTTCCCTCTCAGAGTTCAGCTATTCGTGTCTGATATTCAGTTTTTCAAACTAAACAGTATACCATTAATTTAGGATATATATAAAGGTGGAAAATTATCAAGAAAAGCAAGGAAAAAATTAGTCCAAAAGTTAGGATGTCATTTCCTCTGAGGGAAGGGAAGAGAATGTACTAGGGAAGAACTGTATGGGTATGAAAGCTTCTGACAATTTGTAATTTATCTGAGTGATAGGCACACCAGTATTCATTTTACTAATCTTTAAAAATGTAAAGATTTTTATACAATTCCACAGGTGTAATACATTTACACATTAAAAGGTTTTTAAAGGAAGATACTGAGTGATAGAAAATGGGCTCAAATTATAGAGATGCACAAACATAAAGCAAAGAATTCCATACAGCTGTTTCTCATAAGATCCTCAGCATAAATGAAATAAGCCAATCCCCAAAACCCAAAGGTAGAATGTTCTCTCTGATGCGTGGACACTACCCAAAACAATGGAGGGTGAGGAGGGGAAGAATAGAAATCTACTGATTAGCCAAAGGGGAATGAAGAGAAGGGAAGGGGAGGACAAGAGGAAGGAACAGTAGAATTAATCAGACGTAACTTTCCTAGCCTTGTATTTGAATACACAACCAGGGTAATTCTTCTGCATCATGTACAACCACAAGAATGGGATCCTAAATAGAATAAGTTATGCTCTACATATATATAATTTGCCAAAATACATTCTACTGTCATGTATATCTAAAAAGAACAAATTCTTCTAAAAAAGAAAAAAAAAAGGCTTAGCATAAGCTGAAGCAATCATTTAAAAGTCAAGTTCAGTAAAAGTATTTTGTGGACTACAACAAAAACAAGTCCAAGCAGACCGCAATGACCAGAAACATATTAGTCAACAGACAGACATTGCTCTGTCCCAAGGTGTCATAAACCCACAGACTGCCTACTCTTTTCTCCAGAAGATGTGCTCAGCTGATCCTTAACCTAGAATTTTGGAATCAAAAAGACAGAAGAGCCTGAAAACCAAATGAGGGTATTTTGTGGGCCCCCCCAGATAGGTACTAAATGGGAATAGGCTCAAAGATTCTAATACAATTTCTAAAAATCATACTGAAACTTCGGTGCTTCCATGATTCTACCCTTTCTCTTTTGTCATAGGAAATATGGGAAAGGAAATTCTGTCTGTCTTTCAGCTGCAATTTTAATAAGCGGTGTAGAAACTTGGCAATGGAAGCAAGTACAATGGGGGGGGGGGCTCTAAAAAAAAAATGCAGCAAAAGGGATAAAAAGCCAGAGTGGACAGGTCAGTCACAGTACTTTGCTGATGGTTTCGTGCATCTTTTTTGCCATGTTATGGTTAAAAAACAAACCAAGCAATGGCACAGATGCCAGGTGATCACCATCCAAGGACTGAGGTATGCAGGGAGGATGGCACCACTTGTCCTCTGAAGGAGAGTTTAGGGATGGACACATTCTCAGGCAGATGGGGAAGAACCAAAACAGACTGAAGGACTGCAACAACTAAAAATAACAGCAGCCAGTGGGGATGAACTATAACATCAACAGAGGGAAGAGCCTTACACCAGGACCTTCTTTGTATAGATATTTCCTAATTCATGACCAAATTCTGTCCTAACTTGATTTTCTACTAATAGAAATATTCACCTGAAAAAATTTTTACTCACTACCTAAGGAGTGGGACTAACACATACACATCTCTATCAGAGAAGTAACAAAGACAGTAAACAAATGGAGTAGGAGGGAGAGAAGGCAGATGATGTGGAGAGAGCAGATGCTATAGTTTGAACCTTGAATGTACCCCAAAGGCCCATGTTTGGGGTTGGTCCTCAACTCAGTGCTATTGAAAGGTTGTGATACATTTTAGAGGAGGGGCCTAGTGGGAGATTTTGTCCCTAGGGGCATGCCCTTGAAAGAGATCATGAAACCTGAACCCTTCCTGTTTATTTGCTAGGTTTTTTTTGTTTTTGTTTTTGGGGTTTTTTTTTTTTCCTTTTTTTATTCCCCAGATGCCATGAGGTGAATTGCTTGCTCCATCATGTACTCCCATTACTTGCCACAGGCCTATAAGGAAGGGGTCTACTCAATCCTGGAATGAAACCTCCAAAACTGTCAACAAAAGTAAACCTTTTTTTCCTTATAATCTGATTATCTCAGGTATTTGTTACAATAATAGAAAGCTGACTAACACAATAGGCCTCCTTGGTTAAGAGGGCTTTCTAATAGTTCAGTTTTCAAGAATCTTGAATGCTTTGCTTCCTATTTCTGATTCCACAAATTTCTGTCTCCCAGTATTATACTCTCTCTTTGAGTGAGTCAAAGTATTTCTGGTGTACTGTTTCCAAAAACAAAGAAAAATAACCTGTTTAGAAATCCTGTTATTATTTACATGCTTCTTTTATGTCAATAAGTTATGATGAACTTTATGTACATGTATGTTTTCCAGAAAAGCTGGCTATAAAACATATTCCAGTACACCACTGCCTAAGGGTAAAAATATTAATAGCAAAACATAAAAAACATCTATTCTTACTCAAAAATACACAGTGACCCAGTTAGTAGTAACTTCAACCTCCAAAATAATACTAAAATCAAACTAAAATGTCAAGAATAAACAGTTCAGTATTTCTTGTTTGATATCTTCCCCTGAAAGTTACCAAACAAAAGGTTTTGGCACTTAATACTCAGAGAACTTTATATTCTAGGCATATATGAATTTCCCCCAAAGAAATAAGAAGAAAAGTTCCTAACTAAAGAAAATGAACTCTAGACATTGTCTTTGGCTTAGAAATATCAGAGTATCTAATGAAATAAATAATTGTAACTGTGAATTAAAAATACATCTCCAAAAACAAAATAAAAACTAACAATGGGCATTTTAAAGAAATACTAAAATACTAAGAATTGTGATTTCAAAACAAATGTCACTTCATCTCCTCTAGAGCTTGGCAGCCTGGCCCCATTCACCATGTGGCTGCTTTTTATTTTCTCTTCTACTTTCATTTCTGGTTAAATGGACTGGCTATTTGGCTTCTGAAAACTTATATCTGTATTAATTAAAAGCAAATATTCTTCTGGGATAAGACATGGCACAGTTGGTTTGCCCTGCAAATCTCTAATCTTCTAGACAAATCTCAACTTTCCTACTTCAATATATAATTTCTATGAAAAATTCTAAACACCATTTTAAATATCCTCCTCTTTATACTTAACTCATGATTTAAGAAGTCTAAAGGTTTATATCACTTATAAGATCAGAAAATTGAATAATCAAGGATAAATCATTAAGAACTAACTAGTAATATGAGGACCCTGAAAATACTTAACATCAAAAGTATTTTAAAATTTTACCCAATATAATATATGCCAGGATCAGCATTCCAGTGTGATTTATACCTCTACCCTCAGGGAACAAAAGAAGAGTTCCAGCTTCCTGATAATTCAAGTGTCTCCATTATGCAGAGGAACTACAAACTCAGTTAGTGATGAGGAATGCAAGGAAGATCTTTTGAGTTTAGAATGCTGGGATACTATGAAATCCTTGGAATCTCCAAAGTGATAAATTGTTGTTTTTTTTTTTTTAATATTCTAATGAGCTGAACAGTAGGCTGGGTAGCTTAAGGATAGAAACTGGTCACAGGAAAGACCATGGCAGGATTAGAGAAGGGGACTTTTCATCCCCACCTCCAAACTTCATGGAGGGGAGAGGGGCTGAAGGTTAAGTTGATCACCAATTGCTGACAATTTAATCAAGCATGCCTATGTAATGAAGGTTCCATAAGACAAAATGCTCAGGTTCAGAGAGCTTCCAGGGAGCGGAACACATAGTGGTACCTCAAAGGTGTTGCACCCAGACAGGTCATAAAAGCACCACACCCCTTCCCACATGCCTTACCCAATGCTTCTCTTCATTGGTATCCTCTGCAATATCTTTATGATAAACCAATAAATGTAAGTAGGTATTTCCCTGAGTTCTGCGAGCCACACTAGCAAATTCCCAAACCCCAGAACTCCTAATCATAGCCATAGTCAGTCAGAACACAGGTTTAAAAAAAAGCTGGGGTTTATGATTGGCATCAGAAGGAAGACTTGGGGACTTTGCCCTCAACTTGTGGATTCTAAGGCTGTCTCCAGATAGACAGTGTACAATTGAATTGGAGGACAAAACTGGTGTCCACTACAGAACTGAATGGTTGTAAGAAGAAATCCCCACACATTTCTTTGTAAAATCTTCTGCATTGATTATGCTGAACAGAAACTAGAGTAGAAGGAACTAAGTTCCTTTTTCCTCTTTATCCTTAAAGATGCCTTTGAAAAGGACTAAAGAGATTAGGTTTAAGAAAAAGTCCACGAAGAGCAAAGGCAGAACTGGGAAAATGAAAATATGTGCTGCTATTGCAGACCATGGTGGGGCATGAGAGTTGTACAAAGACAGGAAGGGCCAAAAGCAGTAAAGTAGGTGGAGGTGAAACAAACCCCAGCCCTTGACACTGTGAGAAGAACCAGAGGTAGCTATTTGGAAAGACCCAAATGCTATAAAGTATCAGTTGATCCCTCACACCACCTTAAGCCTCAGACTACAGGCAATAAAACTACAGTAAGAAATGAGAATTTACACTGTAACTCAATACTCACAAATGTACACATATACTTACATCAAACCAAAGTTCCTTTGCCACTTATCCCATTAAATGTAATATGCTCTATTATTTATATTTGCCTTATTTTTCATGTTAAAAATAATACAGGGTCCAATCACTAAATTGGTTTTTAAAACCCTGTAATAGTTTGACAAGCTCTGTGCTGGAGTCTCACTATTGTGATTTTGGGGATAGGTGAAAGTGAAGGGTACTCTGGGATCATAGCTCAGCCTGAGTCCTGTCTACCAAATTTCTGATTTCCTTCACTTGTTTTGGAATAGGTTTCAAACCATCCTGGCATAAATACCTCTCATCGACGGGATTGATCACTGTTTCAATTTTAATCACCCACAGCACCCCCTCAAAAACATACATTCAATAAAACTAGTGTGCTTATTATTCACTTTCCACATCCCAGATTTCCCATGTTTGCCTATTTCTCAGATGCCCTTCTCCTTAGCATTTTATCTCCACCAATCAAGTCCATCTGATTTCCAAGGTCAAGCTAAAGTTAGCCTTCCACACAGAAAAAAATTCTTTTGCCTCTGAAATTCTAAAACTTCATCCTTTCTTATAGTCTTTCTATCTTCCATTCATGCATACACCCTGTGGCCACCCTCATTTCCTATCCTGCCCCACTCCCATGCAGAGTACAAACACAGTCTTTATACAGAAACTACTTGGTATGTACTTTACATGGTGACTAACAAGTGAATATGTATCTCTCATGCAAGGAAAAAAACTGCCTGCCAGGAACAGTTGAGGTTCAAAGACCCAAGGCACCAAGAACCTCAAATAAACCAGAACTTCATATTCTCTTCAGCAGATAATGGACCTTCACCCTTTGAAATAATGTTATAACAAACATCACAAAAACATAATGAATGTTTTAAAATTTTTAAAAATTATTCTTTCAATTTAAAAAGTAGCAATTTAGGAATAGTACCATATTTTATATTCTGATTTCTCTTATTTGAAATCTAATCTCCCAGATGTGATAAAGGTATCTGTAAGACAGATATGCCAGCAAAATGAATATATCCCACCAAGTGCTCCCCACTTTGGTTTGTTATGATTCAGGCAGACTGGTCCATTGTCCTTCAAGTCAGCATCCTTTCCTGACTACCACCATCTTTTGATTATACTATTTTTGTGTCTCCATTAAAATACATATATATTTTTCAATGTCATCTTTTAATCGTATATTTTCATATTTTCATTTTACTTTCCAGAGTTAAATAATTAAAAGACCCCCCCATCAGAAATATTAGCATCAAAGCATCTTAATTCTATATTCAAATGTTTTAAACTGATCCAGTAACTTCCTCACTTGATAAATATTTATAAAGTAACTGTTATGGACTAAAATTCTGAGCTAGAAACAATAGATCTTTGAAGTACTGAAAGTGCCACAATTCCAAAACAAAGAAGATAACTGGAAAATACCAGATTCAAACTCATTACCCCAAGTTGAAAATCATATACATATGTTCATATTTCTGTACTACAAAGAATTAGCAAGCAGTAAGGGAAAAAATTCTAAAGATACATTCAAGGTCAAATAGTTCAAACACATATTTTCACATATACAATGTGAAAAATTGCTAAAATATGAAAAAGAAACAAAATCTTTAAAAATTTATCACTTTTAGTTTTAGGAATGCTGCTCAACTGTAAAGTAAATCAGGACAGAAATGCTAAATATAAATATCTATATGGAACATGCTTCTGTTTTAACATTAACAAAGGGCCATTTATATTTGATAATAAGTAGTCATTCCACTTACATTTTATATAAACATGCTGTTTAAGCTCAAATGCCTATAAATAGTTGAAATTTATCAAGTATCCCTACATGTTCTACTTAAGCCTCTAAAACTATTCTAAGTATGGTGAGCCACACCAATAGTGAAATTATGCAAATATGAAAAAATTTTATAATTACAACTATGTACTTTAAGAAAGCTTATAAAATTGAAAAAGTTATCAAAGATTAACTATTATCTAATCAACTATTTTTATTATTGTTTTATGAATACTAAAATATTCTTACCTTAAATATGTGCCATATATGAAGAATAATGCCATCATTAGTCCATTTAAAATAAAAATTACAGCAACATAAAAGCAAGCAGGATCTCCCAATCCTTTAAAAATAAACAAAACACATGTTCTAACTATAAATTATTTTATGTGTCTAGCAATGTAAATTAAATTGCACTTATTTTGAAAATGGTTGCCAAATAAATTAAAAGGTTTCCTTGGTTCCTATATGAAAACAGGATGTTAATGCAGACTATAGATGAGAACAGTATAGTAGCGATGGGGATTTAAAATCAGAATTGCAAATCTTCTGATTGCATAGGTGTGAAGTCTATACCTTGTTTTTTAATGTTTTTGTTTTTTCTCTGTTTCTGTGTGTGTGGGTGTGGGTGTGTGTGTATGTGTGGGTGGGTGTGTGGGTGTGTGTATGTGTGTGTTATTGGGAATTAAATCCAGAACCTTGCAAAAGCTAGATAAGTGCTTTACCTCTGAGCTATATCCCTATTTCTTTTCTAAATTTTATTTGGGAGCACAGTCTTATTGAGTTGCTAGGCTGATTTCAAACTTGAAACTGTCCTGCCTCAGCCTTCCAAGTAGCTGGGATTACAGGAGTGCACCACTGCTCCCAGTTTAAATTCATTTTTGAGTCTAGGTCAGGCTGCAACAGAGTAACGCATAAGCAACACATCCAGTGCCTTCTAAGGCTAGGGCATAAGAGGTCATGCAGTGTCAGCTTGGAGCCTTGAGCTACAAGTCATGGAAAACCATGATTACTCTGAAGTATTTTGCTATTAAAAAACCCAAAGGACCTGGAAGGCCACACGCAGGTGTCCTTGTTGATATTCCTAGTTGAGCTCAATCTCATAGTCACCTAGGCCAGGAGCCAGAATGTGAGTGAAGCAGGTTCCATTTAAGTCCACCTTTCCCAGCCACTTCCGAGTTTTATTATTAGAGCTCCTGACACCATAGAGACAAATCAACTCTGCGGTAGCCTGCCCAAATATCTGACTTTGCAGAATCCACAAGCATAATAAAATGGTTGTTATTTATATCATAAGTGTGGGGCAAGTTTATTATGTTGCATTGATAACTGGGCAATCTTATAGAAAGAAATTTACCTTCACAACTTTCAATAGGACTGAGTCCTTCTCCTCTGGTAACCGTCCAACATATCTTGGTTTGGATTCCAATCATGTCCATTATTTTGGTATAAATTCGGTACCAGCTGGCCAAGATTACCTATTTTTAAGAAAATAAACACATTATAAGAAATTTTAATCAAGGCCAGTAATCCCAGATACTTCAGAGGCTAAGGCAAGAAAATTACCAGTTTTGAGTCCCTCCTGGGGAACCTAGTAAGACCCTAGTCCAAAATAAAAGAAAAATGGCTATGGCTATGGCTATAGCTCAGTGACCTCTGAGCTATACCTCCAAAGGACTTGCCTAGCACAAAAACACACAAAAAAATTATGCACCATTGCAATCCCATTTCTGAAAAGTCAATTTGAGAAAACATGGAATGGAACCACCATTTGACCCACTCCTTGGCCTATACACAAAGGACTTAAAATCAGCATACTATAGTGACACAGCTACATCAATGCTTATAGCAGTTCAATTCACAATAGCTAGACTGTAGAACCAACCTAGATGTGCTTCAACAGATGAATGGTAAAGAAACTGTGGTATATATACACAATGGAATATTATTCAGCTATAAAGAAGAATAAAATTATGGCATGTAGGGAATCAAAACTTATTAACTACAGGTGTGCTTGCAAACAAGACACCTTGTAGTCCTTGGTGGAATCTGCCTGCAAACAGGATTTTCTACCAAGAGGGAAATCAGGAGTTTTAAATACAGGTGCTCTCTAGTCCTTGATGGGAACTGCCTACAAACAGGATTTTCTGCCAAGAGGTGAGAAAGAGAGAGGACCATTGTTTGCAAACAAGAATGTTTCTCTGGCCCTGAGAAAGGACAGAGCTCAAAATGTTTGAGTCTAGGTTAGATTAAGAAACAGTTCAAGGAGTGGTTATCTGGCTATTGTGCATTGGCCCTAGCCGTTGCTGCTGGTGATTTGTCTGCTTTGCCTGGAAATTCATTGCTGTTGGCTTTTTGCCTTCTTTGTCTATAGGGGTATAAAAGACTAAAATCATATGTAACAGGATAGAAGGATATAGAGGAAAGAAGGATATAGAAGGATATGTAACAAGAGAGAAGGATGGAGAAGGATATAGAAGGATAAGAGGATAAAGAAGAATGGAGAATAAAAGATGATTACATGCTGACCTGTGTCGGAGATTCCCTCTCCTTCCCTCTCTCCCTCTCCCCTTCCCTCTCCTCCCTTCTTTTATTTCCCTACAATGGCATTTGCAGGTAAATGGATGGAACTGGAGAATACATGCTACGTGAAATAAGCCAATCTCAAAAAACCAAAGGCTGAATGATTTCTCTGACAAGTGGATGATGATACATAATGGGAGGTAGGAGGGGGGGCAAGAATGAAGGAAGGATGGATTATATAGAGGAAAATGAGGGGTAGAGAGGGGGTGGGTGGAAGGAAAGACAATAGAATGAGACAAACATCATTACCTTATGTACATGTATGATGACACAAATGGTGTGACTCTACTTTGTGTACAACCAGAGAAAGGAAAGTTGTATCCCATTTGTATAAAATAAATCAAATTTTTTTTTAAAAAGTCAATTTGTATATGGTCACAGAACACACTCAAAAGCAATAGTTTAATGAGAAAATACTGGAATTTGGTAGTTATTTATCTGTAATGTTCATACTCTCACTAATCTATTAACTAATGATTTGGAGGCTGCTGCTGAGCAGAGGCCCAGACAGACACAGCCTTGCCATCAGGGTGCCTTCTAGCACATCATGAAGACAGATACAAGGAAGTGTGCTTCACAAGATCCTCCTATCAAGTCAAAGAGGAAGTAACACCTCAGTGAGGCCCTGGAGAATGTTTAGGGAAGTGTCAAATGAAAGCAGGGAGGGCAATGAGAGGCCAAAAATCATTCCTGATGTCCCTGCCTTCCTCCTCCACTTCCTGGGTGTACACACTCCTGCCCAACCCTCCCCAAGAAAGTGTGCTCAATTAAATGAGGAACCCTGAGAAGCATTATTTGGCAAAGACATGTAAGTTTGTAACTACCTGGCTATAATCCTTACAAATACACAGAATCCAGATAGTTTTCACATTTTTCTAAACAATGCAATCAAAATAATAGTTCCCACAGAACCAATTAAGATTCTCCCAAATCAATAACGATCTGTTTCCCATATTCCTTCCTGAGATATACATTTTGTTTTTTAAAAACTGAATAAAATTTAGTATATTAAAATAGAGCTTAGATTTAGAAACAAAATTTAATACAAAAAAAGCAAAAAAAGAATCACAACTGGAAAAAAGTAACTTACCTCAGGGTAAAGATTGAACCTTTTTAATGTATTAATAACAAGAGGGTATTCAGTCAGTTTATCATTCATAATCATCCATACTCCATTCAAAAATGAGGGTGCTTCCACAATAGTCTTGAAGTAAGAATAATACAGCCCCTGAAATAAAGGTAAGTTCCAATTATAAAAAAGTACATAGTTATTATGTCTCCTCTTAGCTTAAAAAAATATTTTAAATACACTCTCTGAAAAACAAAGCACTACAGCAAGTAATGGCCACAATCAATTATACATGTTTCTGATCACTGATAAATTCTTAGGTTGAAAAAAAACTACACATTTTAGAATAACCTTGTCTTCATTAAAATAATCAAATACAAAATAGTTTCAAAACTTAAAATATACATATAAATAAAAGATAAATACAAATAAGTTTCAACACTTAGAGGATATAAATAAATAACTCAGCATACTTCATCTAAGAAGAGTCTATAATCCATACTACTATGTGCTAGAAAAGCCTAGCTTATAACAGAGCAAATGGCTTATTATGAAGCCAACATTTACCATTTAACCAAGAAAAAAAATGCTTCCTCCTTTTTATCTGAAACCCCAAAATGACATCAGTCATCTTTTGTCCAGATTTATATGCAACAACGCAAACACACTGAGAAAGCTGCATAATGATATTATATATTAATTCCATTCAGATGCCAAATAATTCTTTTAGATCATTTTCCCTTCTATCAGTTCAGCATAAGGTAAGGACTCTGTGGGTCTGGATAGGGGGAGGGGTTCTGTTTTGACGCAAAGAAATAAGAGTTTAGTTTGGCTACTTTGGAAAGGTAGCACAGACAGAGTAATGCATGTGACAAAAAATGTGAAAGTACTAGACACGAAGGGAGGGAATCAAAGTGGCAATCTAAGGCAGATAAACACAGAATACAAACACCATCTTCTACACAGTTTTACCTAGTATAAGCTATCAAACTCAAAACTGGATTTGGGCTCATAAACATTAAAGTAACCACTTTGCAAACTTGGATATTTATTGAAAAAGAAAAAGGTTCTTGATGTTATGATGCTTTAGCTCTATGTTTTTAACATTAAATTTCCTACTATACTGAGTTAAATAGTGATTCTCAAAACTTCATGTCCACCAGCCTAGAAATATAACTTTACTTAGAAACAGGGTCTTTGCAGATGTAATTAAGTTAAGATGAGGTCATAGTAGATAAAGATGAACTCTAAACCCTATGCAACCAGTATCTTCTCAAGAAGAAAATTTGCATACAGAGAGACAGGAAAAAGGGCCACATGAAGACGGAGGCAGAGAATGGAGTGATACATCAACAAGCAAGGAACACCAAGACTCCCAGCAACACTAGACGCCAGGAGACAAGGAAAGGTTTCCCCTACTGCCTTCAGAGAAAAGGTGGCACTGTGGACACCTTAACCTCCCACTCGTACATAACTATAAACTATAAAAATAGAAAATTATGGTGCTTTAAGCCATCTAATTTGGTATAATTTGTTATGGTAGCCCTAGAAAGGTACTACACTTACCTTGTTTTGCAGGTTTAATTTTAAAATCATGTGAATATTTACTTAATCTTAAAACAACAACAACAACAAAAAAAATGTAAAGCCCTAAGAAACAAAATAAAAATAAAAGAAAGGAATTAACTATCAACTATGACGAGGATTTCAAGTAGCTTTAAGATTCGGTAATTTTACTATACATCCCTAGTGGAACCTAGCCTAAAGTCAAAACAAATTGCAAGAGAATCTTTGTGTTCAGCAATCGTATTTTCAATAATAACCTTCAGTATTGTTATTCTTAATATGCAATTTGAAATTAAGATTCTCAGACTAAGCAAAAAGATACAAATTGAATATCAAAAATTAAAATTTGATTTTGTATGTAAGAACATAAGTTCACAATTTACTGTCATTTTTTAAAAAATTGTTTCTCAATTCTGTTTGCTAAAAAAGACCCAGACACAATGGTCAATCTAATAGCAACAAGCATCTGCAGTGCCAGGATGTGTGCTCTAAATGCCATTTGCCACTGAAAGGAATTGGGGCTCCTTAGAAAATGGGTTGATGCCAGTTCTGGGTAGAAAATGTTTTGCAGTACTTGAAAAAGGAAGGAAGATATGAGATACTAGTAAGGTCATATCAAGGGCATGCAGAGCAAATGCAAGGTTATTCACCAGCTACAGGTAGCAAAATCTACAAACATAATAAAATCCATTAGATCATAATGATATTCCAAAAGAAGGAACTCAAATGGTCATGACTAGATGATACTAGAGAACCAACTCATCTTTCTAAATAGTGGCAAATGAAAGAATTGCACATTTTCCCATCTTTCCACCATAAACAATACATCCCAGAGAATTGAAATACATACTATAAGAAAGTTCTTCTTTATAAAATGACAGGCCATAAGTCCAAGAAAAAATTAATAGAACAGATCATCTCTGTTTGACAATCCTAATGTGATGGCTAGGTGCTCAGGAGGGACCAGCAAAACAGTTCCTGAAACCACTGATTAGACTTAACATCTCAAATAATGAGACAAATGGGCATGGTACTGGGTCACGGTACCAAAAAGGAAAAAGAAAAGAAACAAAGACAGTGCACAAGACCAACTAGAAAGCATGTGTGCTACAAAAGAAGTCAAATCTTTAGCCATCAAGACTTCAATCTATTAATTTTCAGGAAAATGAGGACAGAGAAACACAATAAACAATATGAATTATTGTGAATAATTCTATAAGACAAATAATCTGAATTCAACAAACAGTCAAAACCAAAACAACAAAAAGTGAGAAGAGGAATTTATAAAGTTTCAAGAAATACACTACCTAAATACAATGTAGAGACACTGTTTGGATCCTGATTTAAGCATTCAACTGTTAAAAAGTGCCAATCAGTTCATTTAAAAAATGATTTATGTTGATGATATTAAGAAATTGTTCATTCATTTTTAACTGTGACAACAGTATTGCAATTAATAAAACAACAAAAAAGTATTGTCTTTTGAGATACTTATGAAAGTGTTAAAAAATTAGAAATTCCTTTAAAAAGTGATAGGCGACTAAGTGTGTAGATGAAATTTTTTTTTTTTCCCAGTGCTGCAAATTAAACCCAGGGACTTCGCACATGCTAGGCAAGGTAAGGTCTCCAGCCGTGAGCTACACCCCAGGTTCCCTAGGCTACAGATGAAAGAAAAATGGCTGTGTTGTCAATTGTTGAGCATGGGTAGGAGGGAGATCTCTAGTCTTTCTACTTTGGAATATCTTTTTGAAATTTTCCATGATAAAAAGCTTAAAATTTTTTAGATTCCTAAAGTACTACAATAAACTACCACTTGAAAACTAACCATTTCAGTGCGAAAAGCCATCTCTCTTTCCAATGTTGAGAGGTGAGAAAAATGACGATCATTTTCAAAGAGGTGTGTTATATGGCTCCTGGAAAAAACAAAACAAAATAAGTGCTGAAACTCACCTCAGTATTATTTGTAAAAGTAACTCTAAAAGCAAAAATAAAAGTATCTATAAAGTTCTATGTTTTTGTAATAAAATTGAAATACAATGGTTACCTATATTTTTCACTCAATATGCACTACATTCCTACTAAAATTTCTTTCTGTAAAAAAAAAACATTCAAACACGATTTTAAAATTAAAATGAACCAGAACAATGATATTTTAAGTTAAACACAATAAAAGCAAAGAGTAAACTATAAATGTCATTGAATTACCACTCAGAAATGTCTGATTAATGAAATTCATATGTCTCTCTATCCAGAAGATTAAAAAAATTAATCTTCCTCTCAATGTGAACACTATATTAAGAAGAGTCTCTAATATAGCTTCTTTAATAATGGATCTCCTTTTTATTAAAAAATTATATCATTCTGACCTTGACTTACCAATTAAACCACTTTTTTCAGACTATTATTATTAGTAATAGATATTTACTGATTATAATGAAATTTTTCCTTTAAATATATAGTAAAGAGCTTTGGTAAGTTAAAAACATTTGCATAAAATATATCACTGGGGAAAAAGCAGTCTTACCAGTGCAACACGGCTGCAAAGGCAGCTGAAAGAAAAAAGAAATGAAATTATTATTTTAACATAAGGAAATATTTTCATTTTATAGAGATACCCTTCAAAGATAAGCTTGCCAAATTTTGAGATGTGGAAATATTGGACTAACTTTAGAGATTGGGGAAAGAACAACAAATCTTTGAAAGCACTGGGGCTAAGCTTAAAATACCAGCAGAATGGATCAGAGGGGAATGAAGCATATACCTACAATTCTCATTCACTCATACATTTTAGCAAAATACATGAGGGCCTATCATTTGCCAAACACTACATAGGAACCATAAGATGGAAACTACAATGAATAGAACTGAAAGAATACAAGCAATAGGTAAGGGTACCATAAAATAAAGAAATACAGTGACTTGAGGGAACAAGAGTGGAAGAGGAGGTGAAGGAGGAAGTACCACTTTTTATATACTACTATAATCTCTTGAGTTTTGACAATAAATCTTACTCCTGTTTTTCAACAAAATAAAAGAAGTAAAGGAGGGAGGAAAAGATGGATAAAAAGAAATGGAAGAAAGAAAATATAAAAGAGAAAAAGCTAACAATAACTAATATCAGTCTCACATGAGCATCAATAGTTTACTTTCTGTCCAAGTATAAAGAACATATTAAGATGAATCCAGACAATACCATTCAACTTTCTTATATGACAAGATACATCTGATTGCAGGTTTCTAATTAATAACTACTCAGCAATCAAACTATGAAAATGCTATTTGACATAAAAATTAAATGGTTCATATCATACTGCTTTATATTTAAAACAGTATCTATTTTTTTAATTGAAAAACTCATTTTGCCTTCAAGTTATTAATGGTTACAAAAGACAGTTATTCTTCTTAACCACAGAACTTACAAATATTTAACTTGGTTGTCACTTGACTTTTTAAGTTACTGAGCATTTTAACTCATTGAAATTTTTTTTTTCTTTAAAAAATATATTTGTTGGCAAATCTACCATTTGTTTCTTTTTTGGTTTCTATTTTAAAAACTTCTCATCACCATAATAAAACTTGGGCTTTATTTTCTCAATGATTCAACTATTACTTTTTGAATACCTCATTCTTTCACTGAATGTAAATAACACCTTTTTCCTATAGAGGACTTATCAAATAGACTTTGGTAATTTCTTTGAGTTTATGGTTAGAATTTCATTTATAAATTAACTGAAGAAGAATTTACATTGAATACAGTCTTCATATCCATAAACACAGTATATTACTTCAATTATTCAATTGCTTTTTAATTTCCCTTGAGGAAAATACTCTCTGCATAGCTAATACAGGAGGAGTACCTCTTCTATGCAATGCTTGGAGCCAGAAATGTTTCAAAGTTTGGATGTTTTCACATATTGGAATACTTTCATACACAAAATGAAGTACTTGGAGGTGAAGCCAAAGTCTAAACATGAAATTTATTTAGATTTCATATATATCTTATACATGATAGCCTGAAGATAATTGTATACAGTAACTAAAGTACGCCTGCATTTTGACGGACCAGTCACATGAGGTCAGGTGTTCAATGTTTCACTGTGGCATCATGTCAGCACCCAAAACGATTCTGATACTGGAGCATTATGGATCTGGAATTAGAGACAATCTATTCATATTTCTTAAGTGCTCCATTTCAACATCTTTTGCTGCTAATATCCATGAAGTCTTTTTTCATACACTTTTGGATATTACCAGTAACATATTTAGTTTTGAAAAGTATTGATTTTGTAATGTAATGCTTAGCTTATTTTTTAAACTATTAATTCAGATAGTGTTTTTAGTTTACTGTCTTCAATTCTCGATTTTAAACATTACTTGCAAATGATATTTCTCCTAAACTGTAATTTTACTAGTATCTTCTTTCCATTTGATAATAATAATAAACTTCTAGAATACTACTAAACAATTGTCATAAAAGAAGGCATTCTTGACTTCAACTGGCTTTTACAGCAATGCATTTCACATCATGCCATTAAATTAGCCTTGACTCACAATTCTGGAATGAGAACTAGGATATGTAAAGGTCACCATCCTTCTAT
>JAJEJO010002854.1:275589-337131 GCA_020662805.1 Glaucomys volans
ATCTTGCTCAGATCTCACTTGATCAGCAGCTGGGGCTCCACTGTGCAGAGAGCAGGAAGTAGGAAGCAGAATGTCAGGCTGGCTCCCCTCTAGACAAGGTTTCTCCCAGAACCCAAGCCCAGAACCCAGTTCTTGCTCCCTCTGAAGACCCCTCATTCCAGCCACAGCTCCCAGGGCCAGTGGCAGCTTTTGTTCTTTCCATGGGGATGGACACACAGCAAGTCCAGGGTCCTGGGCAAGCCTGGAAGGGAATATTTTCTGGCCACATGCAGGTCTAGCCCTGCAGGGTTCAGCAACAGTAAGGACCACCAGGAGGAAGGGAAACCAGACAGAGGCTTCTGCCCTAATAGCTCTGCTCAATCCTCAAAGTTCCCAAACCTCATTGCTCAGCACCTGGGGAACCTGTACACTCGTACCTCCTCCCTTCCCACAATCATCCCACCTCAACAGTGTGGCTTAGATGTCCTGGGTCCTTCTATTCCCCCTCCTTATGGATGACTGAGAGGTAGAGGGATTTTTGCATTTATAAGACTCCCCAGCTGAGTCTAACTCATGCAGAAGTTTGAGACCCACTTGTCTTCTTTCTGCTCCTTCTACTCCAGGTGTGCAGGCAAAAACCATGAAGTCAACATGGGTTTCTCTGGTAACCAGCAGGTAGCTCAGCCACAGCTGCAGCCAGCGAGATGTGTTCCTGACCTCAAACATTTTCCCATCAGGTTATATTTTCTTCCTTTTATCTGCATATCACAACCAGTTTTTAACTTAAAATTCACAAAAGCACCTTCAAAATTTTTGATTTGTACAATAATCTTGTTAGTATTTATTCCCATTTCACAAATGAAAAGGTGAGCCTCAAAGAGGATTTTTTTACCCCACACAGTTGGTAAAGGGCAAAATTAGTGGAACCTAGGGATTCTAATTCCAAATCTGACTCCTTCTACATGACAGAGCTGCCACCTTTCCTATTTGTGGACCTTATAACAATATGCATATGAAGAAATATACTCTATCTCCAAAATGATACACAAAACCATTCCTAAATTGAGATTAAGTTTTACCTAAATCACCATGAAGTCCACACTCTGGCCTATTTCCAGTCAATGTGGCTGCATTAAGCAAAAATCCCCTAAAACCTCAAGTGCTTTGAGGATTGAATGTCTTTGTTCCTGCCTGAAAGATCTGTAAGAATCCTCAAAGTCAAAAGAATTCAAATATGGCAACTTATGCTGACTGTCCTGTGACCCTTCCTCTTATACCTTTATTACAGCACCAAACACACCACGTACACGTCACATACACGCCAATTTATTCTACTACAGTGCAAGGTGGAGCCACTGTTGATTTATGCCTGGCACCTCACTGGGTTGAACTGTTAAATTACTATTATCTAAGTCTAGGGAAAAGAAATTATAGAATGTATGCAGTTAGAAATCTAAAAACATAAAATAATATCTAAATAATCCAAATTATTTGAAGGGTTCATATTATGTGAAAATTCACATTTCTAACCTATAGTATCTAGAAAACAAAGCCCTGTTTCTGTGTAGTAAGCTAACAAATTAAAAGACAATCTTCAGGATCCAGTTTGAGAAAGAGAAAAGTCACATCCCACAAGCCTAGCTCTGTTTTCCCTTCTAGTGCTAGATTGTTGTGTGGGTTATGAATGCTTCAAAGCCAGCAAGTATCTGAACACCTACCAGATAAATAACCATTACAATATTTTCCTAGAAACCAAGAACATTCAAGAAATATTAGCCAATATCTTTGTCCTTAAGGGTAAAATCTTTGAAAGAGAAGATTTAGTAAACGAAATACTGAGAGAACACATTCAGCACTCAAGCAGATAGCACTAAGTCTAAGAACTGTGAGAAATCTAAGAAGGCAGATCAGTAATGATCTTCTTAGGACATTTAAGTATGATTTTGGGGAGAGAAAACCTCAGGTGGGGATTTTTTTCCCATATGTTTTAACTGGTACATTCTAGTTGTACATAACAGTGGAATTCTTTGTTACATATTTATACATGTACACAATATAACAATATCATTTGGCTAATATGTTTCCCCAGTATTTCTGCTTTCCTACCTGCCTCCTTCACCCTGGTCCCTCTCCACTACTTGTCTCCCTTTGTATTTCATAAGCTCACTCCCCACCAACCATTCTTTTCCTTTTCCCTTTCTAATATTTGAGAGAAAACACATGACTCTTGACTTGGAGTTTGACTTATTTCACTGAACATAATGATCTGAAGTTCTAACCATTTTCCTACAAATGACATCATTCCATACATCTTTATAACTAAATAAAACTCAATTGGATATATACACCACATTTTCCTTATCAATTCATCCATTCATGGACACCTAGGCTGGTTCCATAGTTTGGCTGCTGTGAATTGTGCTGCTATAAACAGGATATGCATGTACTAATTCCTTAGGAAAATACCAAAAGGTGCTATAAATAGGTTGCATGGTGGTTCCATTGCCAGTCTTTTGAGGAACCTCCATACTGATTCTCACAGTGGTTGTACTAATGTAAGGGGATAGAAGAGAATGGTGGGAACACAAAGTTAAGAAAATAACTCTATAAAATGGGTGCACTGTACTGACCCCCCTACATTTTCTTTGCCAAAAAGCAATCTGCCTGCAGCCCCACCTGGCCTGAGTGGACAGGATATATACATTCCTCAGCAAACTTCCACAGGGGCAAAGGTCAGGCAGTCAGTATAAGTAAGGAACTATGGGAGTCAAGAGAAGATGATGACAATTGGTTATCATGGTTATCAAAGAAAAAACAATGGGTTGTTAATCTCCGCACTCATCCTCCTGAGCACTCTGGATTGCTAACAATTAATCTCTGCATACCTGCTCTCAGGCAAGTACATGAAAAGGAGAAAGAATAATTAAAAAGAGAAGTTTGGGGGTCTATAAAACAGCAAGACGCCCCCTTTCCTGCAGGCTTTTGGCTTCAAGGTTCCAATTCCCTTTAGAGAAATCAGTCTCTATCACTATTTAAAATAAAATTTGATTTCCACGCTTACCTTGAGGTTTCTCGGGTGTTTAATCTTCAACACCAAGATCAAGGACCTGTTTCTGATCTTCGAGACCAGTATCACTAATTTATAATTGTGAGAAACAAGCTCACCTGCCTAAATGCAAAGAATGAACTAAGAGACACAAGGTATATCAAGAGTGAGACTTTTTACATTTTATGGTCTTGCAAGATCCGGTGTCTGGGTAAGCAGACACACCCATAGTAGTTAAACTGGCAGTTTATTCCCTAGTGCTCAAGCCCCCCAGCCCCAGTTCCTCACTGGCTGCATACTATGGGGTGGACAATCTTCCTGAACATTGCCTAGGTTTTACTTTCTTCTACTGGGTTATTTAAGAAATGTACCTTTAGTTGCCACCACCTGGCCTGTCCTCTTGTGGCTGGAAGGCCTTGTTAGGTTGAGTGCATCTTGGTATGTGTGCAGTTTATCTTTGCTAGTCACTGGGCCATTTTTCCCTCACCTCCTGCTTGTCAAGAGGCTTTGAAACTGTCACACTCCAGTCCTACCTGTAACTTTCCACTCTGCTCTCCTCTCCAGCTGCTTTTATTACATCTCAAGTAATTTAACATTTAAGGCTAAATACTATATTCTAAAAATGGACAACCAGACTTTCTATTTCTCGCACAATTCAACCAAAAGTGTAAAAATGTTCTTTTTTCCCCCTCACATCCTCTCTAGCATTTATTATTGTTTGTATTCTTGATGGCTACTATCTACCTGAAGTGAAATCTCAGTATAATTTTTATTTGCATTTCCCAAAATGGTAACAATATTGAAGATTTTTTCATATGCTTTTTGGCCATTTATTTATTCTTTTGGGAACTGACTGTTTAGTTCATTTGCACATTTATCAGGGGGGTTTTTTCCCCCCTTTGGTGTTAAGTTTTTTGAGTTCTTTATGTATTCTAGATATTAATCCTCTGTCAGAAGATTTTCTTCCATTCTACAGATTCTCTTTTCACATTCTTGTTTTCTGTGCAGAGGTTTTCATTTTGAGGCTATCCTATTCATTAATTATTGGCATTATTTCTTGAGCTGCAGGGGTCTTGGTGAGAAAGTTGTTGCCTGTGCGTATATGCTCATATGCTGTTGACCCAATGTTTTCTTCTAGGAGTTGAATAGTTTCTGGTCTAATTTCTAAATCTTTACTTCATTTTGAGTTGACTTTTGTGCAGTGTGAGAGATAAGGATCTAGTCACTTTCTTCTACATATGGATAGCCAATTGTCCCGGCACCATTTGTTTAAAAGGCTGTATTTTCTCCAATGTATATTTTTGGCACATCTGTCCAGCATCAGATGACTGCATCGTGGTTTTTGTCTCTGTGTCTTCTACTCTGTACCATTGGCCTAGGTCTGTTTTTATGCCTGTACCATAGAGGCTTTGTTACTATAGCTCTGTAGCATAATTTGAAGTTCGGTATTGTGAGGGCCCAGCTTCTCTTTTGACTTAGACCTGCTTTGGCTATTGTGGATCCTTTATTGTTCAAAATGAATTTTAAAATGGTTTTTTCCTAGTTTTGTGAAAAATGTCATTGGTATTTGATGGGATTACACTGAATCTCTATATTGCTCTTGGGAGTATGGCCATTTTAATTCTATTGATTTTGCTTATCCATAAACATGGAAGGTATTCCCAACTTGTGTCTTCTTCAGTTTCTTTCCTCAATGTTCTAGTTTTCATTATAGAGGTCTTTCACCTCCTTGATTAGATTAATTCCTTGCTTTTGTTTTTTTAAGTCTACTGTGAATGGGATTTTATTCCTGATATCTTTCTCAGTAGATTAATTACTGGCAATTAGGAAAGCCACTGATTTTTTATATGTTGATTATGCAACTTGCTACTCTGCTGAATTTGTTATTTACCAGTCTTCTGGTAAAGCTTTCTGAAACTTCAAAGTATAGGAGCATATAAAAAACAGTGATAATTTGATGTCTTTCTTTCCTATTTTTATCCTTTTTATTTCCTTCTCTTGATTAGTTGCTCTGGCTAGAATTTCTAGCACTATATAAAATAGGAACAGTGAGAGTGGACATCATTGTCTTGTTAAGGATTTTAAAGAAAATGCTTTCATTTTTCCCCACTCACTACAATACTGGCTTTGGATTTGTCATATATAGCTTTGGTGATATTGAGTAGGTTCCTTCTATCCTAGTTTCTTCACTGTTTTTATCATTCTGGGTACAGAATTTTGTCAAAGGCTTTCTCTGCATCTATTGAGATGACTGAGATTTTGTTCTTTTTTTTTTTTCAAATTTTTTAACTTTCTTTGTTCTAATTAGTTGTACATGGCTGTAGAATGCATTTATACATTTTGATAGATCATACATAAAGTGAGGGTTCTTAATTCTATGTGAATTATACCTATTGATTTTCATATGTTAAACCATGCTTGAATCCCTGGGATAAAACCAACCTGTCATGATGTACCACTTTCTTAATATATTGTTAATATGATTCGCTAATATTAGGAATTTCCACATCTAAATTCATCAGGGATATTGGTCTGTAGTTTTCTTTCCTTGATATGTCCTTACCTGGTTTTGGTATGAGGGTGATACTGGCTTCACAGAATGTATTTGGAAGTATTCCATCCCTTTCTATTTTATAGAATGATTTGAAGAGCCCTGGCATTAGTTCTTCTTTAAAGGTCTGCTAGAATTTAGCTGAGAATTCATCTGCTCCTGGGCTTCTCCTTGTTGGAAGGCTCTTTATTAGTGCTTCTACTTCATTACTAGTTATTGGTTTATTTAGGCTTTCTACATCCTATCACAATTTTGGCAGGTCATATGTGTCTAGAAATGTCACTTCATTGAAGTATGTTTTCAAAATAGTCCCTATTGATCCTCTGGATTTCCATGATGACTGTGGTAATTTCTCCTTTTTGTCTCTAATTTTGTTAATTTGTGTCTTCTCTCTTTTGGTTAGTTTGGCCAAGAGTTTATCAATCTTGTTTTAAAAATTTTAAATTTCATTGATTTCAGTTCTGACCTTAATTATTTCCCTCCTTGTACTGGTTATAGAACTGGAATGTTCTTGTTTTCCAAGGGCCTTAAGATGCATTATTAGGTTGTTTATTTGAGATTTTTCTGATTTTCTTATGTAGGCAGTTATAAACTATAAAATTTCCTATTAGAACCATCATAGTGTTTCAAACATATTGTATCACTATTGTCATTTGATTGCAAGAATTTTTTAATTTCCCCCCTGATTTCTTCTATTATCCATTCTTCATTCAAAACTGCACCACTCAATCTCCTTGTGTTTATATAGTTTCTGTAGGGTTGTTGATGTTGATTTTTAATTTCATTCCATTACAATCAGATAAGATGCAAGGAAGTGTATCATTTATTAAATATTTGCTAAGAGTCTAAAATATTATCTTTTCGGAGAAGATTCCAAGAGCAGCTGAGAAGAAAGTGTACTCAGGCAGGCCTTGTTGGATGAAATATTCTACAGACGCCTGTTAAGTCCATTTGATTTAAAATGTTTTTAGGTCCATACAGTCTTTACTGAATTTATATCTGAATGACCCATCTATTGGTAATAGAGGTGTGTCACATAACTATTGTACTAGGGTCTGTCTAAGTCTTTCAGTAGAGTCTGCCCTTTATAATTAAGTGCACCAACTTTTGGGGCATAAATGTCTGTGCTTGTTATACCCTCTTGTTGATTGTTACTGGTATTATCAGTATAAAATGACCTTCGTTGTCTCTTGTCATTAATTTTGATTTAAAGTCTGCTTTGTTGGATTTGAGAGTAGTTACTCCTGCTTATTTTCAGGCTCAATTTGCAGAGTATATCAATTTCCATTCTTTTACTTTCAGCCTATGGCTGTCTTTTCCTGAGTTTCAAACAACATACAGTTGAGCCTGGTTTTCAATCCATTCTGCCAGCTTACACCTTTTAACTGGGGAGTTGAGAACATTTACATGCAATATTATTATACAAAGTTAATTATTAATCCCTGCCAGTTTGAATTATTCCTAATATTTAATTTGGTCCTGTTTCTCATTTGCTTAGCAATTCTTCAAATGAGATTTGACCACTTGCGAGATCCAGGGTTTGTTTGCGATTGTTCTTTTCTGTGTGAACTATCTTGAGGATTTTCTTTAGTGCTGTTTTAGTTGTCATGAATTCTTTAAGTTTCTGCTTTTCTTGAAAGGTTTTTCTTTCTTCCGTGATTCTAAAGGATAGCTTTGCTGGACACAGCAATCTTGGTCCCCAGCTATTTTCTTCCAGAACTTGGAACACATCATTCCAAGCCCTCCTGGCTTTTAGATTTTGTGCTAAGAAATTGAATGTAATTCTGATTGGATTGTCTCTAAATTCGACCTAACCTTCTTCTCTTCAGGCATTTAAAATTCTTTCATCTTTCTGTATATAATGTATCATGAAGAAGTTCTTTTTCATCTTGTCTATTTGGGGTTCTGAATGTCTCCTGTATCTGTATGTCCAGCTCTTTCTCAAGGTTTGAAATTTTTTCTGTTATTATTTCCCTAAAAAGGTTATCCATGCCATTAGCTTATATCTCACAATCCTCTTCAATTCCAATCATTCTCAAATTTGGTCTCTTAATGTTATCCCGGGGTTCTGGTATATTCTGGTCATTCTTTTATTTAATGTTGTCTGAATTTTCAAGGCCAGCCACTTTGCCTTTCAGTTCTGAGATTCTGTTTTCAGCTTGGTCTACTCTATTACAAGGCTTGCAACTGAACATTTTACTTATTATGTCTTCATTTTCAAGAATTATTTCTTTTTTCAGACCCTCTAACTCATTGAATTTCTCCTATCCTGTGCTGACTATACTGACTTCCTCACTTCATTCAGTTGTTTTTCTGTGTTCTCTTAGAATTCCTTATTTTTATAATCATTTTTTGAATTCTTTTTTTTTTTTTTTTTTTTGGTACCAGGGATTGAACTCAGGGGCACTTGACCGCTGAACCATATCCCCAGTTTATCTTGCTTTTTACTTAGGGTCTCACTGAGTAGCTCAGCGCCTCAGTTTTGCTGAGGCTGACTTTGAACTCATGATCCTCCTATCTCAGCCTCCTGAGCTACAGGGATTACAGGCATGTGCCACCACACCTGGCTCTTTTGAATTCTTTATCTGATACTTCATCTATTTCAGTATCTGTGGAGTTGGCTGTTGGTGAATTAAAAACTTTAGGAGGCACTGTGTTACCTTGATTTTTCATATTCCTTATATCTCTGTGTTGGGTTTTATGCATATCTTGGGATGGATTATTCTTCCACTCTTAAGTATGGGTCTATTTACAGCATGACCTTCTCCTAAGTGTTCTAGAATGATCTCGATTAACATCCCTCATCAGTATGGTATCTACACCCTTGGTGTTAATTCTGTTTTTGCTAAAGGAGTGGATATCCATGAGTGGGATCTGAGGGATCCCCTAGCTCTTCCTACTTGGGTGGGAGGGGGGTCAGGCTATTAGTTTGGGGTTTTGGGCTTTTTATTAAAGTATCACTTTGGTTTGAGTGAGGTTATTTTGTGTACGGAACAAGTGTGCTATCTTTGGGTGGGGTTAATTCAGCAGCAGAGTCTCTGTCCTGTGAATTTATAGTGTCCTTGTAGATTCCAAGCACCTCACAGAAAAGAGGGCAATAAACTATAGCAACAACAGAAGCAAACAAGATACAGCATTATAATAAATACCCAGTGCCTACTATGACATCTACAGCACTATTTACTACAAAAACAGGAATGATTGGGTCAACAATTGCCAACAGCAAAAAATAATAAATTGCTGTGAACTAGACTTGGCATTAAACACCAAGTATCCACTACGCCCTCCACAGTACTAATAATTGCAACAATATGAATGATGGGGCAGGAGTTATATAAATGAAACAGGTCTAAATGATGGTAAAAATACAGTTCATTAAGAGGAAAAAAATGTGATAGGAAGGTAAAAGACAGTTTTGAAAATTCAATTTCAACTGAATGCAAACGAGATTGAGCAAGTAATGGAGGCACATATGGGGGGGGGAGAAGAAACAAAGTAAATTGAAATAGAAAGAATAAGAGAATTCGGCTGATGGAGAATAAAAGACAGAAAGAGAAACAAACAAAATACAAAACAAAAAACCATAACCCTCAAAAGAAATGCTAAAAATAAGAAAACAGAAATGAATACATATGTGTATATTTATCCACAAACTAATCGGCACAGCAAGAACACCAAATTTTAAAAAAAAGGAAAAAAAGATTCTTAACAAAAAATGGGAATTGTCTCCACTGAGATGGACAAAACTTGTCAACAAGCATGGCGGTCACTGACTATGCCCAACTGTCCTTTCCATTTCTTTCTGGGCTATGAACAGTGAGAGCCTGCACACGCATAAATGCACGAGCTAGGGCTATGGTCTGTTAACCCCTTTCTCTTTTTGGGTTGCTCACCAAGCTGCCAGCTGGAGTGGCCTAAAACTGAAGCTGGTTAAAACAGCTCTAGCTTCCCCTCTCATCAGTATAAGGTAGAGTGAAATGGGAAATACTATGGACTGGAGTTTCTCCTGACAGACGAGATCAATATTCTTCCAGGGTGGGGCTGCTACGGAGGTCTACCAAGGGAGCTCTGGAAGCTGGAGCTTATGTCTAATCAGGCATTAGGAATTTTGTTGGGTGGTATCTACTGTGGAGAGATCACAACAATATACCCAGAGCGCCAGGTAGATGCAGATCTCTGCTGGGAGTCTGGATCTCAGGAGCCTCCAAAGAATCCTACTTGGTGGGCAGAGGAACCAACCCTCCATGAGTCTCATACACTCTGCTGCCCACAAATATGGCCTCCCCAGGCTTTGTCCCTATGTATATTTACACCCATCTATTCAGTCTCCCACACCTCTTCAACTTTTCGGGTGAGTCACTGAACTCAGAAAGTAAGTTGCACTCCCCTCCTTATTTCTGAGTTGAATTCCCCTGAATCTTTTCTGTGCCCATTTCACTCAAGTTCTGCTAAGTATATCATAGGCCACAGGGTAGGTGCTTGCTGGGACAGAATGGCAATGTTTGCTATGATCTCCTCGGCTCCCACAGCAGCAAGCTACAGTGTGGCCTCCTCAAAATGGCTCCACCTCAGCTCTCCGCAGCCAGCTGAGAAATACAGAGCACTTTTCAAACACCAGTTCACTCAGCATTCTCTGAATCAGCTATGTTCAGGCTGCTTTTCTGATCTACAGGTTTTTCCATGCCAAATTTGTCTATTGTATTTCTCTATGTTATCGATCCCCCCTGCAGTGAACCAGGACCATTGCCACTGGCACAACCAGCTTGGCTCCAATGTACTCTTTCTTCTTCTTTGGTCAATGCACCCAAATTTCTGAGTTTCTAAGACACTATGACTATCTAATATTGAATTTCAATGACATCCCTCTTTCACACAACTTTCTGAGAAGCAATACTCCTGTTGCTTGAATTCGAACCACAGAGCGACTGCAAATGCAGCCTTTCTCTAATCTGCCATCTTAAATCTCCTTAGGTGAGGATTTATAGTGGAAAACCAAAAGACATATACAACAAAATTGAATGTGAACTTGGATCCAACATGACAAAAGAGTTTCCATCACTAAAATGATGGTATGGAATATAATAACAATGTACTAATATTTATTGAAGGCCCACTTATTATGTACACAATGTCAGGCTCTCAATACTCTGTGAACATCAGGTACAGAGTTCAGTCAGTGGGCCTTGAAGTGTCAAAAATAAGAGAGCCAGAGTCCCAAAGACCAGTAACCTCTTGTCTTTAAAAAGAAAAAAAAAAATCCATTTACCCCACTGTGCTACACAAGTATACTCAATTTCTATATGTGTCATGATGTGAAAAGGGCCAGGAAACCCTGAACTAGTTAAAAAAAGAAAAAAAAGAAAACAAAAAAGCAAGCTTCAGAGAAAACATCATTCAGCAGCAGTAGTCCAAACCCTGGCACTAATTAGAATGGCACTAAATAAAACCACAGATACTTAAGTATTTAATCCAGGGATATTTTTAAAACTCACAAGTGATTCAGATGTATAATCAAGGTTGTTATCATTGATACAGAGAAAGACTGGGACGAAGTCTGGGTAATTTTTTACAAACTTCAATGTGAGAATTGGCTCCTTGCTATTCTAGGTATCGTGGAATCCAAGAGCAACTTCATCACCTGGGAGCTGGTTGGAAAGGTAGAACTCAGGTTCCATCTCATTCCTCCGGACTTCCAACCTATATTTTAACAGTATCACCTGAGGTAATCCATAACCACTTCTAAGGGTGATGTCTCAACACTGATACCACACTGGAATTCCCTCATAGTTTTACCCATTACAAGATCTGAGTCAGAGCTGATTCTAACTTGGAACTGGAAGTGAGGTGAGAACACTGACCCGGGAGAGGCATCCTAAGACTGCACTCCTGGGCCCCACTCTCAGAGATCCTAATTTTACAGGGTTCAGAAACCTACATTTTTAACAAACCCTCAGGTGATTTCATACAGTCCAAACTTTGAGAAGTGGTATAGTTATATCAGGAAAGTCAATGAGAAGAATATGGTAACAATTTAGGTGTGAGATAAGGAGGCCTGGATAGCAATAACATGAGCTTAATTAGAAAAAGGCAAATATAAAATCAAACGATAACCCTGAAGGAGAAACTGGCAAAACTTGACAGCTGAAAAAAAAAAGGAATAAGAAAGGCAAAGAATTAAAATTCTTTTTTCCTTCCCCTGCTAAGAAAGTCATTCCTAAGAAGAAACATCATCTGCACAAAGTAAAAGTGAGGAGTTTTTACTTGGTTATCTCTAATCCTTGCATTTAATGACCTTGAAGAACAACCTACAGCTATGCAAACACTTTGGACTTCATTCTCTCCAAAATGACTGCACAGTGTTTTTCTATTTTCTATTTTCATTTCAATCTTCCTGATCTCCATACTACAAAGTGTGATAGGTTTGGCCCTTTTAATTGGTTTTCTCTTTTGAATTTGGGCTAAATCCAATTTTGAATAGGAAAAGAAGGAGTGAGTTCAATTTTCTAGTAGAGCTATTAAGTCTCAAACCAAGAACAGGATTGCTTTTAAAATTCACAGTCATGATTTGAAGAAACTTCTGCTCCTGGTAAGATGTAGAGTTCACGATGGCCTATATGATGATGGTTTTTAAGACTGACTTAAGTTAATAAGAGTTTCTGTCATATATTTGGCACTGTACAAAACAGTGCTTTAAAGGAGTTTTTAAAAATTAGAAACTCTTAATTATAATAATAATGACTCAACATCTGTTTATCAGTTGCAGTTTACAAAGCACTTTCGCATATCAAGCAGAAACGATCCAGGAGTCCTTTTGAGACAAATGTGGTTCTTATTTTCCCATGAGGCCCAAGGTCACATGACTAGAATGCAGTAAGGTCTGGAGGAGAGCCCAGGATTTCTTTCATGCCAAGCTCAGGCATGAAAACGTTGAGCACATTTAACCAAAAGGGTGCACTGGCACACAGCACACAAGGATGCCTTAGAAACCACAAAACCATCAAGGATAAAATGGTTTCTTTTCAAATAAATATATGAAAACAGCAGAGAATGAGAGGATGTATCACCACCCTAAACAGAATATAATTGGGCTTCTAAAAAGAGAAATATACAAAGTTAGTTTTCATATATTTAAATATTTATGTACAAATACTACAGTAACAATCAATATAATTACCCAAGGTATGTTTTAAAGCATTAAATTCTAACTTCCTTCAAAAGTCTTAGCTTTACATAATGTGAAAATTTCTACATTGACAGAAACTAATAATCTTCATAAAGTATCTTCCTTATTGAAAAAATGCATTTCAGTGTTTCAAGAACAAATAGCTAGATAAAATATATCATCAAAATAATATGACAGCTTATTAAATACTTCTTAAATGCACATGGAAGCTGCAAAACTTTACTAACCCTGGGAGAAGTGTAGAAGCTGTCTCTCTTCACTAAAGGAAAAATAGATCAACAAACATCAAATATCCAGTCCAACTCATTCAACAAAGACTTCAACAAGTTCATTGCCTGATATACCATTTTAATCTTAACATTACAAAGTCACTCCAAATTTCAAACTGCCCTTGGATATCTCAATGTCTTGCTTATCATTTAATTTAAATGACTAAAAAACTATTTCTACTCCATTTTTATAGCACTGCCAACCAATCATTTTTAAAAATCAGCTTTTATTACTTTTTAAAAGTTAATTATGAATGACAAAATGAAACCTAACAGGTTGACTATAAGGATATAAAAATCAAAATGGTTCCCAAAATGAGCTAAGCAGTGTTCTTTTTAAAAGTTATCAAGTCTGAAGAGGACATATGAGGTCATCTTTCCATTAATGTGCCTTTGTTGCCTAAGCCTTTAGATTGAAATCTATAGTTCAACAGATGTGATCAACAAAGGCAAGAGATCTTAATTTCCATACCAAATCTAACCACAGGGAACTCACAATGATGTTGGGAAACTGACCTGGTCCTATATTATTTCCCTGCAAGTAAAATTCTAGGCAGTAGCCTTTAAATTCTAGAATTTTATGAAATTTCCATGGACATCAAAGATAAGAAAAGAGTGAAAACAAAGAGCTGGGTACATTGGCACATGCCTATAATTCCAGCTATTTGGAAGGTTATGGTAGAAAGATTGCAAGTTCAGGCCAGCCTAGGCCAAACTCAGTCTCAAAATAAATTTTTTTACAGAACTAAGGATTTAGCTCAGTGGTAGAATGCTTTCCTAGCATGTTCAAGGTCCTGGGATCAATCCCAGTACAGGGTGGAAAAAAGGAAAAATTAATGTCTTATAAAAAAAATTTAAACACAGAAGGAAACAGGAGAATTATGCCAAATCACGTAAGAACTTTATGATTAGAATTAAAATCCAGAGAAACTGAAAGGCTGTAACGCTGAAAGGTTGTACATATTACAAAAAAACAGTGATTACTGTTAGGAACTAGGAAAGTGTAGAGAAGTAGCATTTGGGGCAAATTTGAGTTAGTATAAAAATCTGAATAAACCCTCACTCTTCTCAATTACAACAATCTTGTCAAACTAAAAGTCTGTCTAGATGGCAAGTTTGCAAAAGTAATTGGTCAAATGACTTATAAACTGTATTAAAGATATTATTGGTGCTAAAGTATACTAAGAGATAAAAATCCTCTCCACCTTTGATCAATACTATGAATCACCCTGGAACTTTGGTAAGTGATTTTGGTAACAGCTACGCAGTTATATTAACATTCACTGCTATAATAGGCTAACATTATAAAATACCACCCAAATATTCATCATGTGGTGGTAACAGTGCTGAAAACACATCTAACAACTGGCTACTTGAGAAGGAAGTCAAACATGGGGAAAAATGCCAAACCAACATGAAGCTATAAGCTATTCATTTAAAAGTGCCCTCAGGCAAGAAAAATAATAGCAATAAAGCTGAGAATACAAAAATAGTACTAAAGCACAAAAATATGCTACAATAGTTAAAGCTTTATGTATTCTGAAAATTAAGTCTTCCACTTTTAAATGTATTCCTATTCAATGATTCTTAATTGAATTATGAAAGGTCATCCATGGAGAACTGATCTTCTTTATGAAATTAAACAACAACATAAAGGTCTGGACCTAAAAACAGGTCTAATTTTACTCATTTTAATGATTCACAACCATCAAAAGGAGTAAAGAAAATTAGCAGATTATTCCTGAAAGAGTTGTTCAAAGGGTTTAGGTACAAGTTGATGACAAAAGATGAATAAGCAAAACAAGAATTTAGGACTAAATACATAAAGTCTCATGCTACGGCACTTGAACATAGATTCACAGGTCTATAGTCTCTGTGAAATGCAAGCATCTCGTTAACATAAACCTCAGGAGACATTAATATGAATAACATATTCATTAAGACATTTATACAACTTTATAGTATTGTTCAAATTGTTCAAATTTCAGCAATACCCAAACATAAGTATACATAAAATTAAAAGTTTATACTTTCAGTATTGATGTCATTCATTGGCCAAAAATGTATCACAAATTGAGAACACATCCTTTCATTTACACAAACTAAACTCAACACATTTGTTATTCATGAAAAGAATATGCACCGCATATTCAGAAATCAACATAATCAGAGCATCTTTTTAATAATAAAATGTGTTTAGGTGATGATAAATATTCTTCCTGTTAACCAAAGGTTTATTTTAGGGAAGAAAAAAAAAAAAAACTTTTTTAAGCATTGAAGAAATTCTTTAAAAATTTCAAATTTCACCTTACTTTCTGGCCTTCCCAAGGAAATTCTTGGTAGGATATCTATGTATTAAACACACCCTTGCAGCTACTGCTCAGTTGTGTCCAAGTGTTTGTCTGAAAACAAGCACAAGAAGATGGCTAGTGGTCCATGGGTCTCAGGTTTCCCTAGCTTTTGTTGTTCCTCATGCCATTTGCAATAGGTTCTCTTTCCACTTCTTATTCCTGAATCTGTAAATCTGTATGTATGATCCCTCTTTCCTTATTCCCTCTGAAAAAGGAAGAAACAAGAAAACTAACACTTATGAGCATGAAATATTCACAGAACTGAATGCTGGGGATTTATTTCTTCCCTTACTACATTCTCACCCTAGACAAGCTTAAGTACAGGATAGTGGTTAAGACCATAAACTCAGGAGCCAAACTGTCTGGCTTCAAATCCTAACCCTTCCACATATGAGGGATGATGACCTTGGGCAAGTTACTTAACACCTGTGCCTCAGATCTCCCTCGGGTAAAACAGGTATGATAATCACAATCCCATGGTGATTACTGAGTTAACAGTTAAATGAGTTAATCTAAAGTTCCAAGAACAAAATCTGGCACAGAGTCCCTTATCAGTATAAGATGCTTTTCATGGGAATATTCATGAATTCAATTCCTATAAATTTGAATAACCCTGATTGGCTGAAAACTCCTTATTTTATGTGTCTCCACTCACACCTTCTCTCCTCTGTTCTATCACCTACCTGACATTTCTCCTTGGACATCTCACAATTCTCTCCAAAATAAAACATCCAAGATAAAATTCTTGCTCTTTTTCCTCCAACCTGTCCCCTCATCCACACCCCTAATCTCCACTGTTTCTGTGAATACTACCATTATTTCTCCAATTATAGCAGCCTAAAATCTAGAATCTATTCATAACTCCTTTCTTTCCCTTACACCAAAACCAATTCATCAGAAAGTCCCATCATTTCTACCTCCAAAATATACCTCAAATCCACCCAGTTCTCTCCCTCTCCACAGGCCTCTGCACCAACCAATTCCACTAGGCCCCTAGAAGAGCCTCCTCTCTGGCCTCTCTGCTTAATGTAATCAAATACTGCCTCAACCCATTTCCCAAGTATGAGTTTCTCAAACTAAAAATGTAATCATGTCACTCTTGATCCCCCCACCCCAACGGCTTCTCACTGCCTTGTAGGAATTAAATCAAGCTCCTTTCTGAGATCTGGTCTATGCACCACTTCCCTCTTTTCTTTCAACATGCTAAGACCTGTCCTTCCTTAGTACTTGCTGTCTGCTGCATCCACAATGCTGCTTCTCTCATTCTCTGTTCAGTTAACATCTTTCCTTCCTAAAAGTCTCACCTTTAAGGCCATGTCCCCAGAGGCCTCTCTTGTCCTTATTTAAAGTGAATGTTTCCTGGCTTTGGGCTTTTGTTTGTTTTGTTCCCCCTACCTCAGCTGCTTATCTTTTCCCTCCCATGCCCTCAGTACAATAAGTATCTTCATTCATTTACCTTTCCTTTCTAGAATGTACATTTCACAAAGGTAGGGGCTACAAAGTCTTATAAATCTCATCCCCAACAACTAGTATGTGATATAGTAGACATTCAAGAATTGGTGAATATGAATGAACCCGTTGTCTATTTTACATATATTATATTCTTTACTATAACCATACAAGGCTTTTATATTTCCATTTTAAAGAAGCAATTAAGAATGAGGAATATTAAGGGAGTACAGAAACAGTTCCTGTGTATAGAAACAGGATTCAAATGCAGGTCAGTACTGAAATGACTGTGCTGCTTTCATCAAACCACACCGACCCCATCCATCCCAGTTCCTAACACCCTGACCCAACTCTGCCTCCATCCAGCTTCTCGCCCCTTGAACCCCTAAGAAGGTACAATGAATGCTCTCAAAAGCTGTGAATAATAAAATCAGTGGTTCTAAATATGGTAATTTTGCCTCCTGGGTACATCTGTCAATATTTGGGAGACATTTTGTTTGTCACCACTAGGAAGGTACTACTGGCACCTAGTAGGCAGAAGCCAGAGATGTCTAAATATTCTGGCATGCATAGGACAGCTTCTTATATCAAGACATTCCACCAAAAAGCTCATACTGCAGAGGTTGTAAAGTCCTGCCAACAAGAGCTAAGTTAGAGCAGAGGTGCAGCTGCCCTTGACCCCAGAAACCAGGCAAGGACTATGAATAAGTCAAACAGACAGATATGAGGGAGGAAACACAGCTTTTAGCATCTATCTTTTCCAGACTGGGGTTACCTTTTTTTAGTTGTATAAATGGCATTTTATTTTATTCCCTCACCACAGACATGCTTCATCTGCATGCTTAACTTCTATATTTTTCACTTCCACTCCTGAAACATGGAGCCCTCTCCAGCTATCCCTATCTTCCATCTTCTAATAAGGGACATGGGTACAAGAAATACATAGACTCATCAGATGACAAATGGCAACTGAGAGCCACAGTTTGGGGGCAATAACAGAGATCAGAGGAAACTATGGCAAATGGACTGTCCATGTCCCCATGTAAGGAGGAATATGGATTGACACAGTTCTACCAGATTGCTGTCATGCAGGAACACCAGCTCAGTGATGCTAGTCTGCTTCAGAACAGGCAAGGCATTAAACTTTAAAAACCACTGATGTTTCTGTCCACCAACACGTCCCAACCTCCAAATTCAGCTTTAAGTGATTTGATGAGTGTGGCTTGACTATCAGAACATTTTTAAGTTTCCAGGTGACTTTAGTATATAGCTAAGATTGAAAATCACTGCTCTAGTGCAGGTCTCTCATTTTACCTGTGCACAAACCAAAGCTCAGAAGGTTAGGCACTTTGCTCAGGCATCTATTTAGTTTAAACTGGCAAAGAATCAGAAAATAAATAAATTAATAAAAGTTCTTGAAAGGCAGTGTTTCAAACCATGGGTCATAACACTGGATCATGAAATCACCTTAATGGTTTATAAACAGCATTTTTTTTTTAGAATAAAAAATTAAGGTATATAGCATGTTATAGAGTCAACATTGTTACATGGAACTTGTGTTTTTAATATGTGCACACTGCTGGTTAGTCTCCTTTCTCCTCCCTTCTCTGCTTTGTTCCCAGCCTCAGGAAGCTCATACTATAGTGTTTCAGTAGTGTTGGTTGGTTCTGCCAATAAACGGTATTAGTGGGAGACCAGAGTGTGGGAGCAGATTGTTTGGATAGCTCTTTTTGGTGGCCTTGCTCCCACAACACAGCTGTCACTGGTATAGCTCCTGATGAAGACCTACTTCCCCTTCAGGTTGTAAGATGATTCCACGCTCCCATCATTGATACTCCCTGAGTGCCTTAATGTCCTTATGGTATCCTTAAACCTGCTCATACTTCTTTTGTTTTTAATTGGTACATTATGATTATACATCACAGTGGGATTCACTGTGGTATATTTGTACATGCACATAACATAATTTGATCAATTTCACTTTCCAGGACCTACCCTTTTCCTCCCCTAATCCATACACCCCCATCTCCATCTTCTATCCTACTGGTCTCAAATCTGCTCATACTCCTAAAAATAGTTTATTAAACGTTTCCAACCAGACCACTCACGGACACATATAAACAGATTGATAGTCACATACATCTATGTACTAGGTTGCATTTTCAGAGGTGTAAGCACTGTTTTGTTTACTGTGGGCTATGGTCAAAAAAGTCTGAGAAACACTGTCAATGTTCTTTCCTCACCACTTTCCTCACTCTCTGCTGGTAACAGGAAACTATTAGGTAAAAAACTAAAAATAAACATTTCAAGAACCCCTCTTTACAACTGTTACCATTAAATAAGTAGTAAATAATGTTGAAATAAAAATATATTAAAACAGATTTTTAAATAATGCTTAACACTATAATAGAATAGTAGAAAGGGTTCCCTTAGTAAATGACTTACCAGTGCCTAACACATATGGAAAAGAGCCCTAGCCAGCTTCTAACTCTTAAAAATCCATCCTTCTATCATAAAGCTCCCATTTCTTTCTAAATAGAATCCATTTTTGTCATAGCTTAATATTTAGTTGCTTACTTGATCACCTTCAAATTAACTCTTGAAAACAAAAGAACATGCAATACCTTTCAACACGGAAGACCAAAGATCTATTTTAAAATTTCATTCTCAAATACAATTCAGCGTCAGCTCAACACTCATTCTGGGAGGCAAAAATGCAAGAAAACTGAGGCAGTTTTCAAAAATGTCAAAACTGCTCCTCTCTGCAAGATCTGAGAGGCTTTCTGATGCTTTGGCAAGGCATGATAGTAGGGAAAGATTAGATTTTAAATCAGCCTACAAGGGGTACATGACCAGAGAATGAATCAAGTACCCCAGATGCATGTACAAACATTTAGCAAAACCATCCCCATGGTGCCCTATGGTCTCATAGTAGATGGTCAGTAAGGACAGAAAATCTCTAGACCACAGTTTGTTCATCCAACCTCCATACATCTGATGACAGCGCACCAGGGTTAACACCCAAGAATATGGTCTTCCACTTTGACTGTACCTCCACCTTCCAATGCCCAAAGAGAAAGTCAAGCAAAGTGCCATACTGTTACATTGACACAAAATCATATTTCAGTATAAACATTACTAAATCCAAATAGAAGCCATTCAATAAATTCAAAAAATACAATTACAAGAAAAGTTCAAATTTATTCTGCCACGAGATCTCCAAACAGTATTATACATTTGCTTTTATAATAGGAACTAAAATTTATTAAATGCTTTAGAAACAAAGTACTTTCCCATGCCTCACTGACCCCTTTCAGTTTTGCTCCTTAGGACATCCCTGTGGAGTAAGTAGGGCATGTGATAATTCCACAAAGCAAAGAAAGAAAGGCTTGCAAAGGAAGTAACTTGAGACTTAAACCAAACTGAACTGATGTGCACTGGATCTGAAGGTCTGTCTCATCCTCTGTATCATGCTGCCTCCCCAAGGTGAATTTAACCTGCACACTGGCCAGGTTTTCAAGCTCGCTTAGGGGAAAAAAAGAGGGAGTGGGGTGTGGGGGAGAAGGTCGCTGGAAAATACTGAATTTTTCTAGTCTTAAGTCTACAATTAAAAAAAAAAGTATCCTAATAACAATACCAAACTCCATGGGCCCATTAAAAGGCACATGATGACTGGCTTTTTATGATTGGTTTCTAGTGGTGCCTGTGATATCACTGGAAGCCAATTTTCCTGTGTTCTATTTCTCAGTCTATACCGAATCCCAAACTCTTGACCAAGGGAACTTTAATAAGGAAAGGAATTTGGAAAGATAACAAGATAACCAGTAATTAAATAATTCAATAGCCAAAACCTATTCTGGCAATATAAGGAAAAGGCAGTGTTACTGCATTTCACTGGTTGACTTGGAAAAATTAGGCCTATTTCCAAACTGCTGTAACTTGACTTTTTGTAATGTCAATCAGGGAACAAAGGAAACCTTAAGACAGTCGGTCCACAATATGTGAAATGTTGCAACTTTCTTCTCATCACATCACGCATTATCCATTGGTGTATGGCAAACGGATGGGAGAGAAGCTCTTTTCATCAAATGTCCCCAAGCCAGCAGGGAAGGTTAAGGCTCTGACACCCAAAAGATAACACAACCTGGAAAGTGACGCGTACAGGGGAATCACAAATAAAGTGACACCAGCGGTGTTTGCGGCCAAGAAGAAAACAGCACGCTAAAATTAATTATAAGTTTGGCAACTTTCTAGGACAGGCATCGTGCGTTTGCTTCTATCTCCACTGAATCGCTCCCACCCGAAGAAAACCATCCTCGCGGTCAGGGGCCAAAATAACGGGAAGGCGGACGGTCGCACCAATCAGCAGGGCTCAAGTCTAGTTAGGGCAGACCTGTCCGTTTGCGGCCAGGCCGGGCAGCTGTTGATCTCGGAGCCATTTTTTTTAAAGCCCAGACAGACAGCGGTGGGAACCGTGCGCTGACAGCTAAGCCCCGGCAACAGCAGAGGAGGAGGTAGGATCGTCCCAGGAAAGAAGTCGGAGAGCTGCAAACTGGCGCGGACCAGCCGGCCCGGTCGCGCGGCGGAAACAAGAGCAAAGGGAGAAGAGGGGAGGGGAGAAGAGGAAAGGAGAGGAAAGAGACGGGCCATGCCTCAAAGTTCCGCGTCCCGCCAGCGCTCGCGCGCTTGGGGCTGCTCACCTAGCAGAAGCGTGGTCCAGGTCCGGCCGCGCCCCGCGCGCCGCAGGCCCAGCGCCCCGCGCAGCCCGGCCACCAGGCGCCCCCCGAGGCCAACCCCGGAGGGAGGCACGGCGGGCTCGGCGCGGGGCCCCTTCCTGCCCGCAGCGCCCTTGCGCCCTGAAGACGGGGACGCGCGCTCGGGTCCCGGCTCCCCGGCGCCGACCTCGGGAGCCCCCCTTAGCGGCGACTGCGAGGCGCGGGGAGGCTGGGGCGGCTTGGGAGCCGCCTCCCGGTGCTTATTCCGTGCCTGCAGGACCATCTTGGCATAGTCGCGCTCGCTCGCTGCGCGCGCCCGGACGGCGGCCGGGGAACCACGGGCTGGCTGGGCGGCCGGCGCCGCTCACTCTCTGGCTGGCGGGCGGGCGGCGGGCGGGCGGAGGGCGGGCCGGTCCCTCCCCGCGGGCTGGGAGGCGGGGAGAGCACGAAGGCCGGGCGGCGGCTGCCTGCTTGGCTGTGCTGCCGGGAGGCGGCGCCGGACTCAGGCGCCTGCCGCCGTTGCCGCCGCTCGGGTTGTCACGGCGACCGCAGAACGCCGGGGGGCGGGGGTGGGGACACACTGCGAGCAGCGCGGCCCCGCCCCCTCCGCCCCTCCGCGCCGGACGCGCGCTCCAGCTGGCCAGAGCGCACGCGCGGACTTCCGGCGCGGGCGGGGCCCGACCCTGAGGCCGCCTCGCGACCCTCGTCTCCTCTCGGCCAGCGCGGGGCTCGGCCGCTGCTGGGACGCGGACAGTCTTCCGGGAATGGCCGCCCCGCCCTTCTGGGAGAGGCGGAGAAGAAGGAAGAGCCTTCTTCAGGCGGTGTCGCCGGTAGAAGTTTTGGAGCGGATGAAGGCTGTCGTGGACCCCGCGGAGCTCGCGTGTCCGAGGCGGCGCGAAGGCAGCGGGGCGCAGCGGATGCCGGGTCTCCGGACAGCGGGAAAGGCGCCCGAAACCGCCACGGAGGGGCGCTGTGCGTGCGCTCTGGGAGCTTCGCCCATCAGCTGTTAGGCTTGTGGATAAAAATCAAGCCACAATCTATTTACTCCACTAAATGTGGCCTCGCCACTCAGAACGCTGCCAAGTGCAGCTTCATCTTCACGAATGTGAAGAAACGCGCACGACCCGATTTTTAAGAGCAACGACGTATCTCATGGGGGGTCCATAAGGGTTGAGATAAAAGCGTAAACTGAAAACCAGGATAGGAGCTCAAGCTGAAGTCATAAAATGGAACAATGACCCAAGCAGGAAATATTATCCACGAGTTATGTTGTTAGTTTCATTTGCGGTAACCTTGGCTGTCTTAATAGAAAGCAGAAAATATTTGTGCATTGATAAATTCGGAGACTGCTCGAAAACGGTTTTTCATTTCCATAGCAGGAGAATGCATGAGTAAATGAAGACCAGGAAAATACTGAAATCTGGCAGATTCCAGTTGACCTTCCCTCCTTTCATC
This sequence comes from Glaucomys volans, assembly GCA_020662805.1. NCBI lineage: Eukaryota > Metazoa > Chordata > Mammalia > Rodentia > Sciuridae > Glaucomys > Glaucomys volans. The sequence goes on from JAJEJO010002854.1 coordinate 298,588, forward strand.
CCACTATTATTTGCACAAAGACCCAAAGCCTCACCTATTACAACTAGAGAAACTTTTCCTTGCTATGCCGACCTTGTTCCAAAAGTTGTCTTTAAGAACTAATTCTGTAAGCCTGATTCTGTGGTCAATGCCTATAATCCCAGTCGCTCAGAAGACTGAGGCTGGAGAATCTCAAATACATAGACAACCTCAGCAACTTATTGAGGCCCTGTCTCAAAAGGTGGTGGGGAGGGGGAATGGGGATATGGTTCAGTGGTTAAACACCCCGGGTTTAATCCGTGGTACAAAAGAAAAAAAAAATATGGATTAAGTCACATCTTCCACTTATCTTCATGTTATTTCAGGGACCTGTCTATAAGTTATCTCCCTTTATTTGCCTAGCAATTATTTCTATTAATATTTGCCTTCACTTACTGTTAACACTTTTTAAAAGGGTAATGGGTTCTTTTGTAAAAGGAAAGGCTTTTGCCACGCTAATTAATAATTCCTCATACTTAGTGTATTTTGCTAATTTTGGTGTTTAGATGTCTGTTAGAGCAAGGAGCAACTATTTTTAGATACCGTTTTTTTGAAAAATGAAAGATGCAGAAGGCATGGATTCTAAAATAATGTGTCAAATGAATTCAATGTTACCTCTGAGGTTAATGCTGAATTTATTGCCCATCAGGTTAAAAATAATTCATTGTCCATTCAAGATAAGATAATTTGATGCTTGATTTTTTAGTGATTGGAAAGACACATGAATAAAGAAAGGGGGTTAACATTTGAACCACAATATTAAATTGCTTTTCTTTCTCCTATCTATGGTTTTAGGAACTACTTCCCTTTAATTTTATCATTTTACTAGAGAAAATGCTGTTGAATGAATAAATTCATGCATAAATGCAGGAGATAACATAATCAAATGATCATAGACCTGAAAGTCACTTACCTCTAGCCCTCTTCTGCCCATAGTCTTGAATTTCTGGAATATGCAGAATTTTTTCATCTTCACTTGTCCCAAAGAGCAAAGCCCAGAATATACCTATAAAAGTTTATTCAAATGCATTGAAAAAGGACCACTTAAAAGACACGGTTTTTATCACTTCCACTTCTTGGCTTGGCAACCATGTGGACAATCCCAGAAAGGAGCAGTAAAGGGTTTTGGTGTTGTTTGTTTGGTGGTGTTGTTTTGTTGTTGTTTGTTTGTTTAAGTCACTTTAGGCCATGTTCTACCCCTTGGCCCTACCTTTTCTGGCCCTGTATCTATGTGTTTTAGTCAATTTTTTTGCTGCTGTGACTAAAGGACCCCACCAGCACAACTGTAGAGGAGTTTATTTGAGGGCTCATGGTTTCAGAGGTTTTAGTCTTAGTCCATAAAAGGCCGGCTCCGTTCCTCCGGGCTAGAGGTGAGGCTGAACATCATGGCAGGATAGGGTGACAGAGGGAAGCAGCTCATATCACCATGATCAGGAGGCAGAAAGAGAGTCTTCACTCTCCAGATATAAAATATATACCCCAAAGCCACACCCCAATTCCCACCTTCTCCAGCCACACCCTACCACCTCAGTTAATCCCATCAGGGCTTAATTCACTGATTGTGTTAAGACTCTAACAACACAAGTCATTTCTCCTCTGATCCTTCCTGCATTGTCTCACATGTAAGCTTTGGGGGAACACCTCACATCAAACCATAATACCAGGGTACTCTAACTTTTTGAATCTGAGTTTCCTCATCCCTACAATGGGGGTAATGTAAACATCTACTTCACAGATTTGCAAGAGTTAAATAAGACTATGTAAAGTAAAAATTACATCCATCAACGTTATTGCTTCGTGAATGCTCAAAGTAATTGTCTAAATCAAAGTAATTGCTCAGTAAGTGTTCTAAGCAGTGGATGATCTACAAGGAGGATGGCAAGCACTGTGTCCTCCTAGAGTTCAAGATTGGCAATCCAGGATGGGCTGTGGGCCAAAGAATGAGAGGAGCATAGTGCAGGTGATCAAGCACAGCCCTGCAATCTTGGGACCAGTCCTGCTATCCCTGGGCTTCAACTTCTCTGAGCCATTGAGTCCCCCTGGAATTGTTCCCTGCCTCCCCTGTGCTTTACAAAATTTCATGAGTCATTAAGCTTAGTCTCTTCATACCTCCCTCCTGAAAAAGGAGGATGCTTTCTCACTACAAGCTAAACTTTGAGTATTGAAACAAAAGATTTTATTTTTAAAAAATGTTTAGCTTCAGAAATGAAGATGGAGGAGATTATAAAGATGAAGTAAATATAAAATGAATATGAAGAGCATAAAATTATAGAGGAAGTGTGTGCAGAAAATAAAGCTTAGAGATATTAAAGTATAAGAACCATCAAAACATCAGATGGGCAATGGAAAAAGTAAATTTGATCAAGGAAAGACTGTTGCAAACCAATCTCCTTTCATATTGGTATTTTAAAAGCCCCATTTGAAACTTCCAAATGCTCCTCTCTTCCTCCCACTTGCTCTACTCCCATAGAGTAACATACAAATGACAACTCTGTAGCATTTTTTTCTTATTATCTTGAACTAAGTCATTTGGTACCTGTTTTGGAGAAGCGTGCTAGTGATACACTCTATCTTCTGACAGTTATGTGCCTCAGCGGTTGGTTCTACCAAGGGTGGAATTTGCATAATCCCAGCACACTTCCTAGAAACCTAAAATGGATACAACAAAGTGTATCTATGTAACACTCAACTTTAAACAAAACTGCAACATTAACTTGTCAATGTGTTTGTAATAACTATTCCTGTAATCTGATGAGAACAAATGTAAATTGCTACTTTATTACTCTTCAGATTTTACCTTCTGTCTTTCTTGTAGCTGACCTTCTAATTTAAACTATTCATGCTCCAATGAATGTTCCTGAGAAACTTAGAGTTGATTATTAGTCCTATAGTGTCTAGTCAAGAACCACTCTATTGCAGAGAGGCATTACTGTCAAAGTGGAATTATGTTACTGAAGTCTTATTTTGTCCATAGTGCCTTGGCAAATATCAGAGACATTTAAAATTCATATACTAGACAGGCATGGTGGCACACGACTGAAATCCCAGAAGCTCAGGAGGCTGAGACAGGAGGATCTAGAGTTCAAAGCCAGCCTCAGCAATTTAGTGAGGTGCTCAGCAAGTCAGTGAGACAATGTCTTTAAATAAAATACAAAATAGAGATGAGGATATGGCTCAGTGGTGGAGTGCTTCTGAGTTCAATCCCCAGCAAACCCCCCCCCAAAAAAAATTCACATACTGACTCCCCCATCCTCAGAGGGTTTACAGTTCATTTGGAGAGGCACAGTAAGTGAGAACAAAATAAAGTAATATAGCAAAATATGTGATTCAAAGCATAAGTGCTAAAAGAATTCCAAAGAGAAGAGATGGTGTCTGACTTGATTGAGGAGTTTTTCGGGAGGAAGTAAACTTTGGTCTAGATTTTATTTGAATGAAAGGGACCATGGAAAAGGCATAATAAGGAACCATATATTTCTGAAAATCTTAGTGCATGACAAATAGTAGGTGCTAATATGAACATCTTAAATCCTTTTTGAAATAATAAAGGGAAATAACTAACATAAGTTTGAGGAATATAGAAATGGGTTACTATAGGGTGCGGTGATGCACACCTGTAATCCCAGCAACTTGGGAGGCTGAGGCAGGAGGATCACAAGTTTGAGGCCAGCCTCAGCAAGCCCTAAGCAACTCGGTGACCTTTATCTCAAAATAAAAAACAAAAAGCACTGGGGATGTGCCTCAGTGGTAAAGCACCTCTGGGTTCAACCCCAAATTAAAAAAAAAAAAAAAAAAGGAATGAGTTACAGAGTGATTACATGAGTTAAGTAACGAGTGGAATGTTAAATGCCAGAGTGTGCTATCTCATGTAGCCTGGTTTTCAAAGCTCCTCAAATCTCTCTCGATTAGGGCAGATTTCTCCTTTAAGAGTTCTGAGCTCCAGACAACCTGAGAGTGGCCTTAGTAATACAGGAACCAAAAATCCACCTTGCTTGCATTCAAGAACTTGCTTACACGTATGAATTTGCTTGCATCCAGCACGTCTCTACTAACTCCTTTTCAGGAGCCTTTCTCTTACCTTCCCCAGACGCAAGAAGATTTGGAACCAATTCACTCAAACATCATATGGCCAATCATGTGGTCTATCCCCAGGAACTAGAGTAAGTACCTGGATGTATGGTAGTATTTATTCTCCCACCCCTAAACAATTCCCTCTCCCTATTCTTTCCTTGGTGTTCTCTTGAGGTCTCCAATCTGTTCCTGTTTCACTCAACTCTCTCATGGCTCTTCCTCTTGAGTGTGTACAGAGGACACTTGTGTGACAGGCTCATTCTCCCACAACTCCAGCCCCCTCCTTTCCCACAGCTCCTTTCTGCCTTCGGGAAAGCTCCCCTGAACTCCTTGGCATATCTACTCTGTTGATGGTGTCCTTACAGACTACCCATCATTCTCTTCTCCCCTGTATGGTTCACCCCCACTGCCATCTCCAAGTTCCTAAAATGCAGTCCAGGGCCTCTCAGCTCCTTGGCATCCTCATGTCCAGGGGCATGCACACTTAAGCCATGACATCTACCTACCTGTATGGTCTCAACACCTTGTCATTATCTCAATCTGGCTTTGCCTCTGAATTTTAAAATTCCCACATCTCAATGTCTAGTGTCCTCCAAATCTGTTCGACAAGACCCATCACTGCAACTTGTCTCAATGGCAGGGCCCATCCCTGAAACTTTCTCTGCCAGAATTCCACCTGCCTCTTCTGCATTCCACCTGCCTCTTCTTCACCCACATGGCAAAATTTCACTGTCAAACATCAGATCTATAGCCACACTACTGAGGAGTGCTGGAGAAATCCCATCACTTGGAAGGTAGAAAACACTATGGATTCTTAGTTTCCATCAGCAAATAGACCCTAAATCCTTCATTCCTCATTGTCCTGGCCCCATTCTCCAGAGCAGATACAGCAAATGTCTGCTGGACTCTTAAACCTGCACCCTGTCACCAACCCTATCACTTCCGGAAGATGACCTTTTCTTCCACTCCATGGAGCAATGGGACACCATCAGAATGGTGTCCACATTATGGCTTTCACATTCAACAGACTCATGCATGATTCTTCTTCCCACCCATCAAAAAGAGGAACCCTTCTTCCATGCACAACCAACCTCTCTTTTGGAGGTTTTCACCATTCTGGTGCCTCGCTCTACCAAATAGTTGCTTGTTCATCTTTCCACTCCCCTGGCTGACTTCAAGTCTTACACATGTCTAAGTGGGTCCTATCTTCATTAGAACCCTCCTCCAAACCAACATTTTCCCAAGACAGCCACCCTCTTTCTCTCTCTTTCTCCTTCCTTCATTCATAGACACTTTTGTCAGAATACCTTATACCTGCTATCTCTGCTTCCTCACTTTCCATTCACCCCATGCTCACTGATGTCAGTCATCTGCATCTACTACTCCACAGAACTACTCTTGCCAAGATCACTAATGACCTCCGTGTTTCCAGGTGTTTAACTAGTGTTTAACTCTCTTCCACCCAACCACTCATTTCCTGGTCGGTGATCCCTTTGTTTCTCTCTGCCAGTCTCCCTTGAGGGGACTTCTTGTTCACAAATGTTGATGTCCCCTAGACATCAAAAATAAGCCTCTTCTCTTTTTACTTCACACACATTCCCAGAGCAATCCCATGGCTGTCTTTTTGCTGCACATTTCCAAATCTGTGTCTCCAGCTCTCCTTCCTAGCCTCAGCCCCATATACCCAGCCACATATTGAATATTTCATTGAGGTGTCTTTTTGGAACATCCTCCTTCTTCTTCAGTCTCTTTATTTCACTAAATATGACCACCATTTTCTCATTTGATTATCCATGAAGTCATTTTTGTTCCTTCTCTGTTATTTCCTATACCTAATCAATCACAGACTCCTGGTGATCCTGTCTTAGAAATGTCTCTCATTTATTTCCATCCTCACTGCCATAATCCATCATCATGACCTCCAGCAGCACCTCCCAACAGGTCTCCTTGAATCTTCTCATGCTGCCAGTCTTCCAGAAAGCTATTTCTAACATGCACATCACTTCCCAGCCCCGAGGTGAGCTGTTTTGCTCTGCCACATGCTCCTACTATACAAACAATGGGGCTGACTGATCATGGACTGAAACCTCCAAAACTGTCAGCCAAGTTAAACCTTTTCTCATTATGAGCTGATTATCTCAGGTATCTGTTATAATACCTGTTCCGTCAGCTTTTCACCACTGTGTCCAACCTGACAATTGTAGAGGAGGAAAAGTTTTTTCGGGGCTCACAGTTTCAGACATCTTAGTCCATAGATGCTGATCTGTTGCTCTGGGTGGTTGTGAGGCAGAACATCAGGGCAGAGGGGCATGACAGAGGAAAGCAACTCAGAACACGACCATCAGGAAGTAGACAGAGACACTCCACTCCCAGATACAAAATATATACCCCAAAGGCACATCCCCCATGACCCAGCTTCTCAGCCACAGCCTACCCACCTTCGGTTACCATTCAGTTAATCCCTGTCAGCTGATTAATGCACTGTTTAGGTTAAGGGTCTTTATAACCTAAACATTTCAACTTTAAACTTTCTTTCTTTGTCTCGCACATGAGCTTTTGGGGATACTTCACATCTAAACCATAACAATAACAAAAAGCAAACAATACATACTACTTTTTTAAAATAAATAAGTGAACCAAATCATACATGATAAAACACTAATAAGGATTGCAAATAATTAGGATAGAGATTGGTTTAAATCTAACTTTCCAAAGTATTCATTATACATTTCAAAACTGTTATTTTTTGTAGACAACCTTGCAGGAATACTTAAAATCTAAAAGATTTAGGAGATTCAGTTGTTTTACTTACGAAGCAGATATTAATTCAGTCCACCTAAATTCATGCCAGGAATCTTGTTCCATTCTCAGGAAACTGAACTTAAGGGAATAACAGCAGATGAGTCATTGCCATCTCAAGATGACCAAAAGTATGCAATGCTTAGCAGGACTTGAATGAAGGAATTCCTTTCTTTTGCCCATCAAGAAGCTCCAAGTTGTTGCTACAATATCTGTTTTATAGCTGGCCACAGATTAGAGAGGAGTAACAGTAAGGACTGTGTTTATGTGTTTTCAGAGAAAATGAACATGGTTTCCAGCAACTGACATGGACATTATGTCTGGGGGAGGCAAGGATGCATTATAAGCCCTGAAGTACAAAGTGCAATGAAACCATGCACTAGCCTTGATCTTGCTGCCATGTATTGTGTGCCATACTAGGTTCCTAGTAGCTTTGGGAGTAATGTGATATATGGACTCTGTAGTCTCAGAAAGAATTGAAACCCAGTTGCCATTGGCCCTAAGATATTAAGGGAATAGAGGACAGAAGAAAAGAAAGAACTTATCACAATCCTTTCTGACAACAGCTTGTTTGTTGGGACAGTGGACAAAGAAGTAAGAAGTGACATTAACTGAGCACCCAGCTCAAAATTCCATCTCTGGTCCTCTACCTGCACATTCTATGGACTTTCACCCATGGTTTAGAGGTTTCTACCTCTGGATGTGGTTAATTAGGGATGGGTACAATGATGCTAATGACACTTTAGGGCCAGTGATCTTCTTGACTCTGAGCCTTTCTCCATTCTCACTTGTTCGGAGTGTAAAAGTCAAAGAGAGTTAAGTTGCACCTCTGGAATCCCCTGAGGAGATGCATAATAATCCCACCCAGAGGTTGGTCCTAATGCCAACATCTTGCTTTGTGCAATCAGAGGTTAGTCACACTTATATCTAAAACAGTCTTATGAGAAAGCCCACACTGCCTAATCTACATTTCGTTTTTCAGCTTATCACAGCATGGAAAACCACACAGAGACTTGTCATCTTTTGTCATCTCCCATGATGAAATGAACACAATTAGGATATTAAGAAGTTACCTATGTGGTACACCCAATTTTTTCATTATCAGCTTCAAAGATTTAATCTGCAATAATTTTTCTTCATGGGAATTAGACTTGCATGAAGAATCTGATGTGAGTTACCAGAGGTAACAGAGAACTCTGTAATACAAGATAACCCTCAATAGCAATTGTGAACCATCAAGCAATGTTTGGGCATCTTTGAAGCTGAATCCAGCCACACTCAATGGACAGTGAAATGAAAACATTGGAAAGTTAAAACTTCTACACTTCAGTGAATTAAATGCAAATATTTTTGAAAAAGTTAGTTTGCCTGAATGCAACCTTATGTGTTCTAAATTTCTTTTCTTCTGTCATTATTTCTGACAAATACATGTACTTGCAAAAGCCATTGAGTTAGTAAGTTGGTTGTGGGAGAAAGAGTATGAAGGCATGGTGAGACAATAGGAAGACTGAGAATCTCAACTGGGCGGTCCAGAGGATGGAGAGAAGATGGAGGGAGAGTAGGAAGGGGACAAGTTAGCAGATGATCAGCTCCTTGGAAGCTGGAGGCAGATGTAACACTGCAGTCCTTCCTGCAGCTGGGTGCAGGGCCTCAGGAAGCATCTCTGAAGTCCCAGGACAGGCCACCTGCTGATCCTGCTCCATCACTCCTTGGCTGCCACAGGGGGAGCTCTAGCTGTACTACTGTATTTAATGGTATTCCAGGACAGTTTTATTTTAAAGATGGCACATCTGCTGAACAAAGTAAAGTCAAGTAGTATCCTTAGGGAGTTTGCTCAAAATGCAGATGATCAGCCCCTGTCCCTAAAGAGCGGAAAATTTGGAATAGGGCCTTAGACTGTATGTCTGGCCAGGGGATGGATTGTGATGCACCTGGTTCCTGATCCACGTTGCCAAATGCTGGCCTGGAAGGCTGTTTAAATCTCATTTACTCCAAAGTAGTCAGTCCTGACTGTTTGAGATCCCACTCCCCGCATGTTAAGAAATGTTGTTGTTATTGTTGTTGTTTTACTTTTGTTTACTTCTGTTGTGTATTGTTTGAGGATACATAAGTATTTTCTCAAATCCGTCCATTAGTAATGTTTAATAGTCCATACATTTGTGAGAAAAACTCTCAGTAAAAGCAAACACATTTTCTCTATAGAAATCATGAAAAAAACAATAGAGGTATATTTTCACAAAGTTTACCTTTCTTCCATTTTTATTGGAAGGATAGCTACTGAATGTCTGTAGTAATTCTTCTTTAGTCCTTTAAGATGGATCTTGCAGGGCTGGGAATATAGCTCAGTTGGTAGAGTATTTGCCTGTCAAGCACAAGGCCCTGGGTTCAATCCCCAGCACCGCAAAAAAAAAAAAAAAAAAAAAAAAAAGATGGATCTTGGAAATAGGTCTTGAAAATACTGCCAAGAAAATGAGGTAGATAACAATAGGACATATACTATCTATAAAACATTGTTAAGAGGTTACACAGGCATATTATTTTGGGATCTGTTGAGTTAGAATATTTCAGAGTTGCCAGCATCATTGAGGTCACCTGACTCTTTCCTTGGAACTTGAAGGAAGGTACTCCCAGGTGCTCAATGGATACCCACAGTTATGCCAGGTCTCATTCTTGAAGCTTTGGCAACATTAAAATTATCTGAGAGGGTCTAAGAAATGCCAGTGCCCGGACATCTCTCCAGACAAATAAACCCAGACAGGGTGAGCTTCTGTATCTTAGAAGTTTTCTTGGGTGATTCTGCCAAATGGGGAGGCCGAGACCTACAACTTCAAGAAAAAAATTAATGATCTCTTTTTTTATTCCTTACAATACGATGGATTTTAACACATACTTAATTATCTTTACAGAATGTCTGTAGAGTTAAAGGAAAAGCGAATGGGATAGCAAGGTGTATTAGTCCATTTTCTGTTACTATAACAAAATGCCTGAGGCTTGATACTTTGCAAAGAAAAAAGGTTCATTTAACTCACAGCTCTGGAGGCTGAAAGTCCAAGATCTGGTTATGCCATCCATTCAGCCTCTAGTATGAACCTTCTGGCTACATTACAACATGGCGGGTAACATCATGGTGGGAGTGTGTATGAGGGAGAGAGCAGTCACATGGCAAGACAAGGAACAAGACAGATTCAGTGACCAAGCTTGCTCCTCTCCACACTTCCTCCTCTGCCTCCTCTTCCTCCTCCTCTTCCTCCTCTTCCTTCTTTTGTGGTACTAGGGATTGAACTCAGGGGTGCTTTACCCCTGAACTAAATCCCCAATCCTTTTTAAATTTCATTTTGAGATAGGGCCTCACTAAGTTTCCCAGGCTGGTCTTGAGCTTGCCTCAGGCTCCTGAGTATCTGGGATTACGAGCATGTGTCACCACACTCGACTTGGCTTGCTCTTATAACAACTTACTCTTGTGGGAACTGACCAAGGTCTACACAAGGAGAACTATGTTAATTATTTCTGAAGGCAGCACCCTAAGGACCTAGCCTCCTCTCATTTGGCCTCAGCTCTTGAAAGTTCCACAGCTTCTCAACAACACCACACTGGGACGAAGCTTCCACACATGAGCCTTTAGAGGACACACTCAAACCACATACAAACCAGGAGTCAGGAATGCAGGAGATCACTCGGGCCACAAATCAACACTTGGAGCTCCTAAGGTGGGCTTTGTCCCTGCCACTGGTCTCCATTTAATCCACTCTTGTGTACAGATCATGGACACTAATCTAACCCACACTGCCCAGTGTGTACATAGTATTGTTTGGAAAATTGCTTGAAACTTCTGTCTCAGATGCCAGAAATTCACTTTCAGATGACAGCTACTCCCCTTTGCCCAGCCCCAACTTGGTTACAGCTCAGGCAATGTAAGCAAGAGTCTCCCCTCCTCCCCTCTCCCTGGACTGGCAAGAAGCAGAAAGAGCCTGAAAGTGATGGATGTAGGAGGGAGAAATGAATCAAGGTGCAAGTCTGAGAGCCAGTGAAGAGAGTCATGAAATATTTTGGAGAAAAGCTCCTCGTGCCAAATCCCATTTTTCCTGGAGTTACCAGAGCACATGACATTTCAGGAGCCAGCCAAGGAAGAGGCCCAAGGAATTTAAAGTGTCATGAAAACAAAAGAAATCCAGGCTTAGGCAAACCACATGTTTATGTGCAGTTGTGACTGAACATAATAATGGTACATTTGTTCTTTACATCCAAAGACAAGAAAACCAACAAAATGTCAGGGAAAACACTCAACAGGGGAATGTCTCACACTAACAAATAATAGTACCTCCCACAAAACTAGCCTTTACCAGGCCCAGGCACTGGACTAAGGCTTTATAATTCTCAAACATTAGCTTGTATAATTCTCAAAACAACCTATAAGGTACATACTTTCATTTTCTCCAGGTCGTAAGAGAAAGAACACAGAAAAACTGAATAACTTGCTCAAGGTCACACAGCAAGTTAGTCAGATGGGCCACTATGCCTAACCTTCGACACTACTTTCCCTGGTGAGGTGGAAAATTCATAAGACAGGCACTATATTTCTGGTTTCCCTTAAGAACTCAAAATTGCTTCTTTGAAAATAAAGGCCATAAAAGCCCATTCTACAATCACAGGATTTTATAAGCACATTCGGTGCAACTGAGTGTGACTTTTCATGGGGATTAACTTGAACTCTCCTTAATTTATATATTTAAAAGCAATCCATTTGCAGACTTTGGAACACTATTGTTAGTAACAAATGACTTTCACTATTGCTGACAGCCATTGCTACACCCCAGTGTGTTGTGACACCACCGTGGCTGGGACCCACTGACTTGGAAAATAAACATGAGCGGGATGATATTTATATAACTGCATTGGAAAAGGTAGCTGGAAAGCACCTAAAACTAGACATCAGCAGTGCATGTCAGGCCTCACAGCTTAGAGCCTTCCAGGAAAAGTGGGCAGAGAAAAAGTAGCTGGAGGCAAAGCAAATGTATCATGGTGCTATGGTTGTGTCTGCTGAGACAGGCCTTGGGGCACTCTGCTGCTGGCCAAGGCCCCAGAACCTCAGGCCCAAAGCTGAAGCATTTATTGCATAAATTGAATCTACTCTAGCTAAGAATGACAGGTATCAACGACATACCAGGAGGGAAAGAATCAGCTGCTTCTCCTAGGACACTATGTTCCCTTGACCCTCTGGGCCAGCTATGTGATTTGGGGCAAGTTGTGCAGTGTGACTCTGAGGGAATGAAGTATATGTTTCCCTAAGTCCCATCCAGCTCCAAAAAACTGTGAAGCTTTGATTGAAATGAGGCTGAACATAATTTTGATTTCCATTGAGAAGGGCTAACTCTGATTGCTAGGTTTTCACGGCATATTTTCTTCCTGCCTTCAATCTTCTTCCAGCAATCCACCCCCAAATTATTTTCTTATTCATTTAAAATGAATAGATTTTTCACAGAGCCCTTGCGTGTCTGTGGTTCACAGATGCTAAGACATACTTGTTTGTATTCAATCTATATGAGCATTATTTAGATTAAAACTTATCGATCTAAACTATAGATCAATATATACCTGAACTCTACAAACTTCCATTGATCCTATGCATTTTTTTCTGCACTCCATCCCTGCCTAAACTGCATTTTGAGTTGTTTTATTAAAGAGAAAAATTATATGAAAGAAGTTTGTTTCCAAACATTGACATGCACCTTTTGGTTAGGGTTCAAATGATCAAGATAGATTTAAGAGATGACCTCAGTTATGGTACACTAATTATCACAAGATTCTCTCAGTCTGCACCAGACTGTGGTTTTGTTATTTAAGAAATGTGCCAGCAGAAACTTCAATTCATCAATCCAACATACATTGATGACTTGTTATGGGTTGGGCAGTGAGCTTGATATTGAAAATAAAGATGAACAAAACCTAATCTTTGCTCTTAAGTCTAGTAGAACAGGAAAATTTGGTCTAATTTGTAGTGACCACCTTCTGAAACACCTCTGCATTTCAGAGTCCCTTCCATTCTCCCTCCAGACCTACACTCCCCTGGTTTAAGTTTCCTGTCTCTGCCCTGGAGCTTTGCAGCAGAATGGTATTACATCACTTGACCCTGAACCAACCTGTGCCAAGGACAGGCACCATTGCTTCTCCCAAGAATGTGGGCTTCTCAGAGGTCTTAGAGTGGACAAGCCTGGTGAACGAAAGACTCAAAACAAAAATTATAGAGCAGCAACTTCCGCAGGTCATACCATCGAGAAGTAGAAAAAAATAGGCCTGGAATGCAGCGGATTCAGGGTTCGGGCATGGGGGGTGAATAGATGAGGGAATTAATCTTCGAGAACTCTGCTGCTTCCCACCAGTCCTTGGTTACAGATCCTTCCCAAGGTCCACTCACATTTCAACACTCCAGTGCTTGAGGCATTTTTCTATATAAACCTGCTCAGAATTGTTTTTAAATATTGGCAACCATCAGTTCTAACTAAAACTAATAAATAAGTGTAATTAAGTGCCATTGCTAAGACAATTGAAGCACATATGGAACAATTTTTTAATCTATTTTGTTAACACAAATAAAGCAAACATGGCAATTGTTTTTAATGATAATTAGGCCAATGTCAACTTCGTGTTCTCAAATTCTTTCCACTATAAACACTCATACGCAGCAACCGTCACCAGATGTTGAGTGTCGGCAATGGGTGTGACAAGGTGCATGGCAATGGTGGGCAATCTTATTTAGACCAAGGACAAATTTAGAGAAGAGCAAAAATGTTCACAGGCTATATTTCTGTTTCATTTAAAATGGCTTCAATGTTGCTTCCAGGAATGGAAATTATCGTTTAATAGTTCAGGTAATTTATTTATTGAAGAGAAGAATGCCAATGAGAAAATTGTTTTTCAGCTTCTGAAATGTAATAATGCAGTTAATTTTGAGAATTAGTAACACAACTTTTTAAATTGTCCTTCTCTTGTGTTTTAACAGTAGCTTAACTTCTACCATGTGAGTTCCTCTGCATTAGCCCCAGTTATCCTCCTATCCCCCTAAAATAAGCTATCCCAGGAGGATAGATTGTTATTCCCACTTAACATATGGAGAAACTGAGGCCCCTGGAAGTTTCAAAGCATGTCCATAAATTCTTGGATACTCTTCCCCTCAGAAAGAGGAATCTATTGACCCCTCTCTGGAGCATGGGCAGGCTCCATGAATATAATGTGGTGAAAGTGACACTGTATTACCTGTGAGACTGAATCACAAAGCACCACTGATCCATTTGCCTCAGCCCCTGTGGAGCCTGGGCTTTTAGAAGGCCAGTTACCCCAAAGCTACCATGCTAGACTGAGGGAAGAGAACCACACTGTGGTAGGGAGTGATGCCAGAGACCCCAATTGTTCTAGCCCCCACTGTGTGGGTCTTCCCAGATACCATACAGTTTGAATGGAAAAACCATCAAGGGAACTCTAGCCCCAGCCCCTGTCTGACTGTCATTTCATGAGGACCAAGCACTGCCTAGATGAGCCCAGTCAACCGTAAAGTAGTGAAAAATAATAATAAAGGCTTGCTGTTGTTTTATGCCACTAAGTTCAAAGTGGCTTGTTTTGCTGTAGGCTCCAAGAGAAGTGACTTTCCCAGAGCACTCAGGGATTTCCCTGTGAAGCTGGAGCTAAAATCAATTCATTGCATTCAACACAGAATTAACTAGACAACTTTGCTAGGCCCTGGGGACCAGGGAAGATTAAGGTACTACACAGTCTGCCAGTCTGGTGTCCTCCTTCCACTGTCATTCCCAGGCAGCTCCTCCTCACTGATAGTGGGCAGGATAGATGAGCCACTGCTGGTTTCCAGGAATTGACTCCAGGGCACTCTGGTTATCCTTCTGCACCATGCCGTGTGCAGGTGGCTCTGGCATGGAGAGGTGGCACTAAGCCTGCTGCCTGACTTGGCTTTTGTGCCTGCTCTTCTATAATGAGTTGATGGGCTCTGTTTGAAATTGAGCACTGCTAGTATTGCAAAGGTTGGTGGAAGCCCCGCCCCCTGCATGCGGGGTTGGTTCTGTATGAATCATGCCCAGGCTGTGAACCCACATCTGACTGGATCTGCAGGAAAAACATGTGTGTCGTGGGTGCCTGCTGATCTTTTCATCTAGATTGTGTTGTAAGGTAAACATTCCCTGTTAAAATTCTACATCTTCATCTGCTTCCTCCAAAGAAAGTGGTAAAAAGGCAAATCGGTTTTTTAAAAAGTATCTTTTACTTATAATGAACTCAGGGCTACAGCATCCTAGGGTTGTGCTGCATCGGTCAGGGGGTATTTACCTAGAATACCATGCCCTGGGGTACGGCAGCCCTGAGGTGGTGTGCTCCATGTGAAAATATTACCTTTTCTCAATTCTAAGGTATGTATATGTATTTTCATTGAACATCCAGGGTTCATGAATTAAATCAAAAAATACTTATTAAGCAATAATTTTATTAAATACCCTGTTTTTCTCTAAAAGAAAGTGAGGACCAGATTATTTTTGCCTGCCATGAAATTAAAAATAATCATTGCTAATGAAAACTAATCATTACCAAATTTATATGTCTGTTTCCTGGGTCTCTTTATTCATAGTATTCCTGTAGATTAAAGCGAAGAAAGAGGCAGGGTGGAAGTGGAAGAAGAGGATAGAGGAGGAGAAGGGGGAAGAGGGAGCTGTCCAATTGGTAAACTTGGGTAATTATTTTGCTTCTAGTTTAAGAAAATACAGGTGCGGCAAATTAGGCACCATGTAATTGTGAAGCAGGCAGAGAATGCAAAATCACCTTTCACAGAACACCAATTCACTAAGATTTTCTTAAGTGTTTTATAGAGAAAGGCTCATTTTTCAAATAAGTTTAAGAAAGGCTGCATTCCCTTCTGGTGATCCATAATTCAATTTAATGTGTTCAAGGCTCTGCAGTCTAGGGTAAAAATAAAATGAAGCACCCCAAACAAAAAGCTTGTTTGATGTTTGTTTAGCCTGGCATCCCCCCAGGTTTGGGAATCCTCTTATGAGAGCCTGTCATGAGAACCCACGGAACTGTGTGATGTGGGAATCCTCGGATGGAGCAGTTAACATCGGGCAGACCTTCCCTACCTCCAGGTTAGGTAAGGGTGGTGCCCTGGAGTAACACAAAGCTCTTCCCCAGGGGGGAGGCAGTCTGGTTGTGCAGGTAGAGTACTGGTTTTTGGTAGGATGGAAAACTTCCGGAGGAAGTCTGAGCTCACATTCACTTTCTCCTTGCACCCATGTCACTCTGACACATGTACTGATGCATGTATTGCCTTCATACCATGGAACAGTCCCCATCCCTGCAATGCCTAAGGCTTTTGATGTTTGCCCTCCTCCTGCCCTTTTCCTACAAGACCTCTCATTATGATCTTCCTCAAAACGCCTTCCATTCCCCAAGCATTTCCATGCCTCTTCTGGCTAATTCTCAGTTCCTCCGAAAGACGAGTCCCAGGTCAGAACAGAGTTCCAGAAGTGCTGTCTTTCTCCTGAGACATGGAGGCTCAGGCTGAGTTCAGAGCGAGCACAGTGGAGCAGAGAGCAGCCTCAGGTGGAGAGGGATTCTGCTGTGACCATTCTGTTCTGTCCCCCGGGTTGCCTACACCTTTCCGCACCAAGGTGCCATGTTGACATGGATACTGCACCTCAGTTCCCTCTGATCTCAAGTGTTCAAGAATTGGGATAAGGAGTAAGTAATATATTTAGAATATTAAGCATACTGCCTGGTCAATGATAGGTACTAACAAAAGACCTTTCCTGGTCATTTCTGTCCTCTTCTTATCTTTCCAAAGCCCCTCCATGCTGAGGATACAGATAAGGGCAGGTTAGCAGGACCAGCTTAAATTTCAGGGACTGCCTGGCCCCACTCCCACCTATGGACTTCCTACTTCCTCTACCTACAGCTCCATGCCAGTGTTTCTGGAACTCTCAAGAGGGTGTCTCAAGGGTATACCAGAACAAGGAGGCTTCCTGTGCCCCACAGTCCTGCCCCTGACCTACCCGTCAGCAGAATGACTGTCACCAGCTGTCACAGCTCCACAGGGCACAGGAGTCTAAACTCTGGCTCTGCCTAGCACAGCTACAACCTGATGGTGGTCACGGCCTCTTACCAGCCACCTGCTCTGATGTCCTGAGAACAAACTGTGCTATGGCCTGTGACTATGTCACTGGCTGTTGGAGTGCTGCCAAGGAAGGCTCCTGTGTTAGAATTTCCTGACACATTATTATATTTAAAAATTATTTTATCCCTAGGAGAGGAGTTGGGCTGGGGACAGATGGGTAACTGCTTTCACACTAAACCTGGACTATTCACTGTCTGTGGCAGTGAACGCATGACATAGGTTAGTTTATTGCACTTCACCCTCTTCTCTTGGGAGGTATTCTCCTGGTGATCTACTCAGTCCCCTACAAAGGATCAGCTTCCATGGTGGGCTGCCCTGATGCCTTGCCTGTGCAAATGGGCCACCATCAGGTACACCTCTCTGTCATTTGGTCCCCCACTCTGGTGCTGCCCTAAAGGAGCAACCCCTCCATCTCTATCCTCCTCAAACTGGCTACTGTGGTACCTTCTTAGCTCACACTCAAGACTGCCTGTAGCCACTGCCAGGTCTCAGGTCTTTCTGCACTAGTGACAATTATGACAAGCGACCTTTAGTAACTTAGCCTGTAAGGGGAATGGAAAGGAATCAGTATATATCTAAATGTCTAAATGGCAAATACTGGGTCTAGCCACTTGCCTTCAAAGGTGTCCTAGGATTCCATCTTTACAGAGGAGGTGACAGAAGCTCACTCTACCCAGGGCAGGAGCTGTGCCTAATACCCAAGTCTGACTAAATCAAAAGCCCAAGCTTCCCAGACACTCACTGTCTGTCTGTTCTTTAAGGAAATCTGTGCTCTTATTGCCACACTTGACTATCAGGACAGTTATGTGAAGTCTCTTAAGAGCTGGACTGAACATGACTTACCTCCACACTGCACACTACTCTGGAACCTTTTTCAAAGGCTGAAATAACTTGTCCATGGCTTCTCCTTGAATGTCTTTTCATCCTGAGATACAAGGTCCTGATACCCTCCCTTCCTCTGAACCCTTAGTTTTTTCAAGGAACCTAGTTCCCCTGAGGACACAGGACACCTGATAGCTCATCTTGTCATCCCTGGATTTTCTCAGGTGCATGTGCAGGCCATACCCACCAGATTCCCATGGAGCATTAGCTCAGAGGAAGCACTGGTCACTCCTGACCAATTGATGCTAAATGCCACAATAATAAACTGAGGACTTTACATTCAGCAGAACTCTCTGTTGGTCCCAAGAGCCACAACAGGAAGCACTCCTGGGAAATTTCTACTCCCTTGGCATCTTCTGTATTGATTCCATAGCTGTCATCCCTGGAGTGACAGCCATTAGCCATCATAGTTTTATTTAGAATCTTCTTTTGTGCCCAATGAAGTGCCAGATACAGAATGAGGTTAAATAAAAGAAATATAAGGCATGGCCCTGTAAAGAATTTGCAATGACCCAGGCAGATCAATTTGTATAGGAAATAGCCACCAGTATATACCATGAGTAGGAAAGTTCCCTGACGTCACTGGCTTGCTCCCACTCTAACCCTGCTAGCTCCCCCAGCCATGGGGCCTGTCTGCTGCCCCTCAAACAGGCCATGTGTACCCTAGCCTAAGGGGCTTCTCCTAGATATTCTCTTGCCTGGAATAATCTGGTAGACCTTCCCAAAGCTCCCTTTCTCACCTCAGTCAGGTCTCTGCTTCAATTTCATCTTCTTAGAGGGATGTTTTCTCTAAAACAATTCCTTCTCTTATTCGTCTTCTTACCTGACTTTTCCTTTACAGCACTTATTATTGCCTAATATCCCACTTTATATTTATTTGTTTATTGACTGTTTCCCCTTGTTGGGCCAGGAGCTCTCTGGGGAGAAGGGTGTCTTGTTTCCTTGGCTGCAGTATCCCCAGAGTCCAGAATAGCACCTAGCACAAATGAAGCCACTGCTATTTCCTGACCTACCCTAATGAAGGACTACACAAGGAAATGGATGGATGAATGACTACAACTCCCTCTACCTCATGATACCAATATGAATAATGATAAAAGTAATACATTTTTTTCTGGGCATGGTGGTGCTCACCTGCAATCCCAGCTACTTAAGAGGCCGAGGCAGAAAGATCACAAGTTTAAGGTGAACCTGGGCGTATTAGTGAGACACTGTCTCAAAGTAAAATTTTAAAAGGGACGGGGAGCCAGGCAAGGGTGGTGCATGTCTGTAATCCCAGTGACTCAGGAGGCAGAGGTAGGAGGATCACAAGTTCAAAGCCAGCCTCAGCAAATTAGAAAGACCCTAAGCAACTTAGTGAGACCCAGTCTCAAAATTTAAAAAATAAAATACTGGGGATGTGGCTCAGTGGTTAAACACTCTGGGTTCAATTTCAATTGGTGGTTGAAAAAAGGGTGGGGGCGGATACTGGGAATATTGCTCAGTGGTACAGCACTTCCCTAGCATGCATGAGGCCCTGGGTTCAATCCCAGGATACCTCTCTCTCTCTCTCTCTCTCTCTCTCTCTCTCACACACACACACACACACACACACACACACACACACACACAAATACACCCACACAGAAATACAATTTTATATTTGCATATCACTCTCAGTTTCAAAGACCCATATATGCATGGGAGTTTGCAAGTGTGTGTGATTATGTGGGTAGGTGTATAATTTGTGTGATGTGAATGCATGTTGATTTGTGTGTGCTCTGTAGACTATCCAATGGATCATTTTGCAGAAGAAAAATATCAAATCTTGTAACCAGACAAATCTTTCTTCACATCTCTGCTCTGTCACTTGTTAAATACATGACAATAAATATATTTCTCTTCATGAATTTCATTTGTAACATGAGGATAAAAGTACTTATTTCTTCATTTATAACATGAAAATAAAAGTACTTATTTCATAGATTTGTTATGAGAACAGAATGAGACAACATACTTAAAATATCTGATATATGAGAAATAATAAAAAAGGTTTCTTACTACATTTTGTTGTTTTAATTTTTAATTTACACAAAATGATATTCACTCATTTTGATGTGCAGTTGTATGATTGTTGCAAACACACACAATTGTATAAAACACTACCACAATCAAATTTTATGATCTTTCAATGTTCCTTCTAACTACTCTATTTGGACAAGTTCTCCCACTCCCTGCTCCTAGCAACCACTGACCTATTCTTCCTTCCTATGAATTTGTCCTTTCTGAGATGTCATGTTAGTGGATTTATCATATGCAACTTTTTGAGCCTACCTTCTTAAACATAATGAATTCTTAAGACTTCAACATAATGAATTTGAGATTCATCCATGTTGTATATATCCAGTTTATTTCATTTTATAGCTGACTTTACTTGTTCATTGTTTATCCATTCACTAGTGAGTTGTTTCCAGCTTTAGATCATTATAGCTAAAGCTGCAAGATCATATTTGCATAAGGGTTTTGCGTGAGCTTAACTTTTCATTTCTTTTGTATGAATACCTTAAAGTGGGACTGTAGGTCATACAGTGTTTGTTTGACTACAAGAAGCTGTGTCATATTTTCTTCTCATATTGCTTTCCAAAATACTCCAGTGGTGCCAAGTTCTTTCGAGCACTTTTGAGTTTTATATTTTGTTTTAACCTTTGCATTCTGGTAAGTGTGTAGAAGTATCTGGGTGGGAATTTAATTTGTATTTCCCTAGAGACTAATAATGTTGACTGTCTTTTCATGAGTTTATTTTCTATATTCTTATAAATATTCTGGTTAAAGTATCTGTGCAAGTCTTTGACCCTTTTAAAAATTCCATTCATTTATCATGGTTGCATTTTAGAGTTCCTTCTATCTTTTGGATATGTCTCTTAGGATATATAAACATTTTGACAAATATGCTTTTCCTAGCCTGTGATTTTTCTTTGCATTTTTGGATGATATCTTCGCAGGGCAAAATCTCAATTTTAGACAAATTCCAGGTTGTCAAAAAATTTTGTATGTATTAGTGCTATATATAAGAATTTTTTGCCCAATCCAGGGATGTAAAAATTTTCTTCTACATTTTTTCCTAAAAGTTTATTTCTTTATACTCTACATTTACTTCTGATTAATTTTGATTAATTTTTTGGAAAAGACTGTACTTTCTCCACTGAATTACCTTTGTATTTTTTCAGAATTCAGTTAACCATCTTTGTATAGGTCAATTTGTGTACTCTTATTTTGTTTGATTGCCACATATGTTTATTCTTCTACCAATATCACACCGTCTTGATTACTATAGCTTGAAATAAAGCCACATGAGTTTTCCAACATTGTCTTTTGTAACCTATTTTGATGTTCTAGTTATTTTGCCTTTCTATATATCCATGTAGATACATCCCAAGGCACCCAGTGGATGCCTAAAACCAAGGATAGTACTGAACCCTATACATATATTTTGCTTTTTCCTTGATACCCATTATCAAGGTTAATTTATAAATTAGGCACAGTAAGAGATTAACAACTAGAAATTAAATAGAACAATTTTAACAATATGCTATGATACAAATATGCAACTGTGGCCTCTCTTCTATGCCATGCCAGTACAGTCGATCTGATAACTGACACAGCTACCAAAATAACTAACTGCACATAGTATGAATTTGCTAGGATGATTCATATCCTGAGTTGGACAGACTTGAATGGTGCAAGATTTAATTGTGCTGCTTAAAATAGTACACAATTTAAAACTTATAAAGTGATTATTTCTGGAGTTTTCCATTTAATATATTTAGACCACAGTTGACTGTGGATAACCAAAATCCTTGGAAAGCAAACTCATGAATAAGAAGGGGACTTGATTTTCTCTGGTATTTTGTCAAAGTAATGGAAAGCTGAATATCATGATATGGTTTGTTAACAATATGATTCTAGCCTAATAAAAAGGGGTGGTAAATATTTCCTCCTTTTCTACTTTCTAGAAAAGATTGTGCAGAATTGTTACTATTTTTGTTGTTGTTGTTGTTAATCAGTTTTCCATTGATGTAACAAATCTCTGAGATAATCAACTTAATGAGAGGCAAGACTTGTTTTGGCTCACAGTTTCAGAGTTTCCAGTCCATGATGGACTGATGCTGCCGCTTTGGGCCTGTGGTGAGGCAGCACATCACGGTGACCTGGCACCCCAGCTGCCACATTACGCAGCCAGCCTACTGGTCCCTGCCAAGAAGTGACGGGACAGCAGTGGAGCCATGGAGTCATGGAGCAGTGAAGTGGTGGCCAGGCGGGTCCCTGCCCAGTCACAAGAGGCAAGAGTGTTGCCACTTGGAGCCCCCCCATACAGGAGCCAGCACTCAGACGAGCCAAGGTACATCCACCTGTCACCCTTCCACTGCCAGACCTGGGCATTGTTTGGACATGAGATGTAGAAGCCCCCTCTATGCAGCTCTGCAGACCCATCGAACGACCTCAACCTCACACTTCCTGACCTGCCACAAGAAAATGAAAGTGGGTCAGACTTGAATGAAAGTTGGGACTCAAGAATTGACAATAGCGTTAGTATGTTTCCAGTTCCTACCTAGCATAAATTTGGACTAATAGCACTAGTACTTTCCAAACCCTAATTAACATAAGTGTGGACAAATAACTGTGGACCAAGTGCTATATAAACCCCTAGACTAGCACACTGATGGAGAAATTATGCTATTTTGTTCTCTTGCATTGCAAGAGTTCTGTTCCTGGTCTTCTATAAATTGTGCTGTGACACACACTGTACTTGTGTGGCGTCACTCTTTTTTAAAAAAATTTATTTAATTTTGATTCATTGAACACAAATGGAGTACAGCTATTGTTTCTCTGGTTGTACACAAAATAGAGTCACCCCATCTGTGCATTCATACATGTACACAGGGCAATGATGTTTGTCTCATTCTGTTATTATTCTTACCCCCCACCCCAACCCTACCCATCCCTTCCCTTTATACTATCTATCCTTCCTCCATTCTTGCCACCCTGCTCCCCCCGCATTCTGCATCATCATTCACTTATCAGAGAGACCATTCGTCCATTGGATTTGGGGGACTGGCTAATCTCACTTAGCATGACAGTCTCCAACATCATCCATTTACCTGCAAATGCCATAATTTTATTCTTCTTTACGGCTGAGTAATATTCCATTGTGTATATATACCACAGTTTCTTTATCCATTCATCTACTGAAGGGCATCTCAGTTGGTTCCACAATCTAGCTATTGTGAATTGAGCAGCTATGAATGTGGCTGCATCACTGTAGTAATCTGATTTTAAGTCCTTTGGGTATAGGCCAAGGAGTGGGATAGCTGGGTCAACTGGTGGATCCATTCCAAGTTTTCTAAGGAATCTCCACACTGCTTTCCAGAGTGGCTGCACCAACTTGCACTCCCACCAGCAATGTATGAGTGTACCCTTTTCCCCACAACCTCGCCAACACCTGTTGTTGCCTGTATTCTTAATAAAAGACATTCTAATTGGGGTAAGATGAAATCTTAAGGTGATTTTGATTTGCATTTCTCTTATAACTAGGGATGTTGAACATTTTTTCATGAATCTGTTGATTGCTTGTAGATCTTCCTCTGTAAAGTGTCACTCTTTGAATTAAAGAAGAAGAAATTGATATGAGCTGCTGGGGTCTGCTGCAACACTGGAAGGCATGGCCCACTATTAACAGCTGCAACACTTTAGGCTGCAGAGGCCTGCAGCTTGTGCAGACCCCACATGTCAAGCAGCAGAAGCAGTGTATTGGGGGTTTCAATGGCAGTGGGTACTTGGTTGAGAAAGCTGCTCATGTCATGGAATCTGAAAAGTAAGAGAGAGAAGAAGGTACCAGGATTCCCAAATCTCCCTTGGGAATACAGTTCCAGTGACTTCCTACCAGGCTTCAGGCTTAAAGGTTTCCACCACCTTCCAGCACCACCAAGCTGAGGGCCAAGTCTTTAACCCATGGGTCTTGGGGACATTCCCAAACCAAGCTATTGCACATTTCCTTCTTAAATGTTATGGAAAATAACCCAGTGATACTTTCTGAATCTGTAATTTTCCTCATTAGAATATTTTGAATACAAATTGTTTCTTTTATAAATATAAAATAAATCAGGTTTTCCATGTTTTTTTTCACCACGTTTGGATAGTTTAGTTTTCAAGGAATGGGTTCATTTCATTTAGCTTGTCAACTTTAAAGATATTGATTCTTTTTTTTTTTTTTTCAGGGCCTAGGACCAAACCCAGGGCCTTGTGCGTGCTAGGCAAGCACTCTGCCACTGAGCTAAATCCCCAACCCCAAAGATATTGATCCTTTCATCCCTGATATTGGTTTTTTTCTCTCTCTTTCTCTCTTTTACTTTAGAGATTTATATATTTTACTGTCTATTGCTTTTCTGCTTTTATTTCCACTTAATTCTCATCCTCGTTTTTATTATCTTTTTTCTGTCTGGTTCTTTGGTTCTAGTTTGTTCTTCTTTTCTAGTTTCTGATTGTGGAAACTTAGAAATACATTTTGCTGGTTTAGAGTGGGTTGTCACCTGTTGATGGTTCTTCTCTTGAGAATGATACACATTTTCCTGGTTCTCTGTATATCAAGTAATTTTGGATCATATTTTAGACAATTTGATATTGTGTTGTAATATTCTGACTTATTAAAACCCTCTGAAGAATGTCAGGTTTTGTTTCAGCAGCTATTCAACCTAGCTAACGAGTTCTATGGGACAATGACTTCAATATCAAGTCCCATCTCACAGTGAGCACTGTGTCTTTGGATCTGTTTTGTGAATGTGCAGCTTGGTAGCTAGCCCAGGACTTGTGTTGGTCTGTAATAAGCATGTCTTTATCTCATTCTCCTCTCTCCAGCATTCTCTTCTCATGCTCCAACTCTAGAGCGCACTGTTACTACTTCCTATGACTAGAAAGATGGACTCCTTTTAGAACTATATGCAGATTGCTATGTGACGCAGTTCCACATGATTAGATTTGCTCTTAGGGTAAAGTGGGGCAGGGGAAACAAAAAAGAGAAAGAACAAAGACAGATTTTTTTCCCTGTAAGATTGCAAGGACCCTTTTGCAAGATCCTCTAACCAGAGAGACAGGTTTTCTCCCTCTGTTTTCAATGTTCCTGTCAGAAGCACTGCTGTGATGCCCCAGACCCCTGGCTTAGAGGTCAGAGAAAAAAGACATAATAAAAGGAAAAAATGGAGATGTACCTTACATTTTTTCAGCTAACAGAGATCCCTTTTCCTGGTAGACAAAGAGGTTTCTCTCAGAATTTGGATGTCTATGCCTGCTGCACAGTTCCATAAATAGGACCACTTTTAGGTCAAAGCAATGAGAAGAAAGAGGAAAAGTGACCCAAGGTACTCATTCCAATACAGTCAAAATTTTTCTTCAAGTTAATTTCCTCTCCAGCCTACTTTCATTGTTGACTTTTCCAAGTCCTTAAAATAGCTGCTGTTTGTATTTTGTTTTTAGCTATAATCAGTGAAAGAGAAATTTTATAAAGGGATTACTTTAACTTGGCCAGCAATGGTAGTCACAGTAATATTTGACATCTATTAACACTTTTATTATGTCTTTTAAGAACACTGGATAGTGGGAAGTTTGGAGACTGTGGTAATTGACTTCTGTTTTCTCTGGGAGAGCTGGTGACAGCTTGGTTAGGTAAGTGTTATCTGTTGGTCTCTTGGGACTCATTTGCACATTTGTAGCTTCAACTTCCCCTGAATCACATGATCCAGTGTCCCATTTTTATACTCACACTCTGCAAACATAGCTTACTACCTACTGTCAACATTACCTGCACTACTTAGTATAATTGTTGATTTACATGTTTGCTATAGTTAGGATCTTGAATATACCCTAAAGGCCCATGTGTTGAAGGCTTGGTCCCCAGTCCATGGCACTGTTGGGAGGTGGCAGAACCTTTAAGAGGTGTGACCTAATGGAAAGAAGATAAGCCATGAAGGGCATGCCCTTGAAGGGGATATTGGGACCCTCCGCGCCTTGCTCTTCCTCATTGCTTTCTGGTTGACACGAGGTGCTCAGCTTCTCTGCCTCATGTTATCATCATGTTTTCTGCCTCACCACAGCCACAAAAGCAACAGAGCCAGTCAACCCCAGACAGAAACCTCCAAACCTGTGAATTAAATAGACCTTTCCTCCAAACATTGTTTGTCTTGGGTATTTTGTTACAGTAACGGTAAACCGACTAGCACAATGTCTGTTTCCTCATTGAGATTTTTTTGTGGACAGAGAATTTATTGTTGCTTTCTGAGTTTTAGCACAGTTTCTGGCACATAGCAGGAATGTGATACTTTCTTTTTAAAATTATCTGACCTTGCTTTAAAATTGACTTTCAGATTCTTGGCATGAGGGATAACACTTTTCATATCAATTAATATCAATTAAATACATAGATAAAAGTTCATCACACACAATCTGAGAACTATCCTGTAATTTTTTTCTTGCTTCGGAGAGGCCGGCACCTTACCAGCATCGGCATCCTGGAGCTGATGGGAGTGATAACATTGTCTGCCCTCCTTCAATGACAGGTGAAAAGAGGCATGAGGAAAGCTGGTGTCTTTCTATTCAACCTAAAGTTATTAAGCACCATGTAGAAACTTTAGTGAAGAATCTGAGCCAGCCCATTCTCAGCTTGGCAGTTCTGATCAGTTCCCTTCAGCAGCACAGAAGACAGCTCAGTGTACATTGACACATTCCCCATTTTCCCTTTTGCATTAAGACATCATTTCAGGATGGGTTTGCTGACTTTCTCTTGGTCTCTGAGTGCATTAACCACCAAATGTATGACTAAGCTATGCTTCTCTGACACCTCTTTCTCCCAGGATGTATCATTTCCATCCTACTGTGAAGCAAAAGCCTTTAAAATGCTCTTTAGTTTAAAAAAAAAAAAAAAAAAGACATTTCCATTTGGCCGATGTATGAGTTCAGTCAAGGCAGTTTTATTTTCTAGGACTTTAACTTACTTGGAACATGGCAAAAGGCATCCATGAGGTTTCTGTAAGGTGTCCCATCACTCATTTTTCCACCTCGATAGACTGAATGCTTCATTCATCCTATTGCCAAGAACAGCTGATGGCCCTCAGGATCCACACTGACTCACATGCACACCTCATACTGTCACAAAATTACCTTCAATGGAAATCTGAATTCCTCCAGACCATTGGAAATCCCACAAAGTGAGTCCTAATAAACAGGACATACTTCAAAGGCAAGCTAGATTCTTGTTCTATGAAGTCTTGCACATTAGCAGATCTAACTGGGACTATCCAACCCTGACTACCTAGAGCTGTACTTCCTTCCTAGGGAACAGGAACTCCTCAGGTTTCTAGTGATTTGTCACAGGGTGGTCAGCTGTAGGACTCAAGGAATGCCTCTGCAGTCCCCTGCTAATTGGGTTTAATGAATAACCTGTTTGGCAGCTTCCCTTCCCCTCTTTACACTGGCGCCAGGGGACACTTGCTCCCCATCCTGAGATTCAGCCCTTATCTGGAGTCCAGGTCCGTACCATGCCTGAGATGGGTCAGGATGAGAAGAGCTGGGTAATTTGCTTGGTCAGTAATTTTTTAGATACCTCTTGAGATAGCCTTTGAGATGTGAATTCTTTAACTGTGAGGTTTTATTTTGCCCCTGCCAGAGGACTGGTGCTCTTATTATCAGCCAGCTATTTCTTGTCCTTCATGTCTTCCACTACCTGGCCCCAAACATGAAACAACAAGTCCCCAGTCCCTCACCTTCTAAATGTCCTCTTAGATAAATGACTTTGATACAGCACACTTTAGTTTTGGTTTGATGGTGTCAGTGGATCAGAAAGACTAAAACCTAAGTAAGCCTTGTCCCTTTCTAGGGGGACCTTAAGAAAGGCCCCTGACAGCTCTGAGACTCAATTTCCTCATCTGTAAAATAATGACTAAGATGTTTAAAATATTAAATTACAGAATGTAAAAAGAGCCTTGCACACAGAGGCTAGCACACATGATGGCTTCCTATTATTATTTCTTAGTATCTGCACATCCATCTCCTCCAGGATATTGACTGGTTCCCAGTGCTCTTTAGACTTACCTTTCTTCAATCACACATCCTTAAGACATGGCCAGAAGAGTCAGTCATTGGTCCAACTCTCATATACAGATTTATTCTATGCTTTCACCCGAGCCTGGTGGTTGTCTCTGGGTTATTGGTCCTCTTGGAATTAGCTTTCCTGCTTTTTCCCCTCTGCTTTACTGGTCTTCCTGCTTCTTGAGTCTCTGATTTATTCACGTGAGGATGCAAACTTGTGCAACATAAATTCTGCAAGGACAGCTTCCCTCAAAGGTAATTACCACATCTTGTATTAGTCAACAAGTGACTGAACGTTGATGGTTATGTATATCATCTACCAAAACAGTAAAATGAGTGGTTTATACACTGTCGGGATAGATTATTGTGTTTTTCTTTACTTAGCCAATGATCTCTTTGTATCAGAACAGATAATTGCAATATTTAAGTGATAGTAAATGGTTGTGGATGTCTCCAGTGATAAGGTGATTATACTTATTGGATCTGAGTGAGTTCACACCCACCCTCTGGGATGGAATAGTCCTTAGCAGTACTGCCAAATGAACCGCAGAGAGAATTTAGATACAATGAGTCTCAAGAGGAAGACTCCTTAGCTGGGCTCTAGAATTGTTACTACATTTGGAATCAGCAACCCATTTCTAAAACCAGAAGTCTCTTTATTTCAAGTTTATAAAGGTAGTGAAGGTATAGTTGTGAATTATCAGAAGGGCTGGGGATGTGACTGAGTGGTTAAGCACTTGCCTGGTATGTATGTGTGAGGTCTTGTTTTTAATCCCCATCACCACAAAAAGAAGAATTACTGAATACACATGGTATAAAAATAAATGCAAATATTTCATTATATACTTGAGCAGAAGTATTTGCTGCCAACGATGGGCATTATACTTTCATTTCCTCTCCCTTTATAGAAGAGGATGGTCTCTTTTCAAGTAGGGATTGCTCATATGTCTTTCTTCTTCAAGCTGCATGTCATTCATGTCCCATGTAGTTCTAAACTGGATGGAATTCTTTATTTAAGGACCATTTTTTAATTAATGCAAAATGACCAAACTAAATTTTAAAGAAAAGAAGTTCTGAGGCTGGGGTTGTGGCTCAGGAGTAGAGCATTCACCTAGCTCATGTGAGGCACTGGGTTCCATCCGCAGCACTACATAAAGACAAATAAATAAACGTATTATGTCCATCTGCAACTAAAAAATATTTTTAAAAAAGAAAAGAAGTTCTGTAATGTATGTTGCCAAACTTTTCTTGCTCCTCCTCCTCTTCTTTTTTTTCTTCTTTCTCTTCCTCTTACACATGTTAAGTAGGCATTATGGGCTGAAGCCAATTTCCATCAAAATTCTTATTTCAAAGACTTAATTTGCAGTTACTCAATTGTGACTGTCTTTAGAGACAGAGAGGGTCTTTTAAAAGGCAACTAAGGCAAAATCATCCATTGAGGTGGCCCTAGTTCAATATGACTGGTGTCCTCATATGAAAAGGAGCTTAGGACACAGAGAGGCACAAAGGAAAGTTCATGTGAAGAATGTAGAATGTGACTATATGGGTCAAGGGGAGAGGCCTCAGAAGACCAACCCCTTTGTCTCATTCTTCCAACCTTCAGAGGGCTCCAGTCTGTGCTTCTTTGTTATTACAGCCCCAATAAACTAGTATAATAGGTAGTCCACAGGGGTGGCCTTCTGAACAGTTGCATCTACCATCTTCCTCTGTCTACATATGAGTCCCAGTTGGCAAAAGCATAGTCAATACTAAGATTCAGTGTTGGTGATTTACTTCCAGTGATAAAATAATGCATGTGGTTCAGGGAAGAGTTTGCATTAAGTGGTCAAGAGAAGTTTCAAAGTGGGAAGATTTGAATTAGGTCTTAAAATGTGGTAGGAATTTGGAGACATGTGCAGAGTTGGGAGAATACAATATGAACCAAAGAGATGGACATGGTTAGAAGGTTTGTATAAATGAGCAGTGGGAGATAAGACCAGAAAAGAAGACTGGAACTGCTTTGTAAAAGGTCTTCAGCCCCAGGTAACCACGTTTCCCTACCAAGAGTAGCAAGTCGGGAAGTTCTGAGTAGGAGCATGGTCTGAATGTATGACAGCCAGTGCTTCAGAAGACTGATCTGTGTAGAGATGAAGGATGGTGTGAAGGGAAATATTGCTGGAGAAAGGCTGCAAGGGAAAAGTTACTCCTAGTTTCCTCCTATCAGGCGAAGGGAAGTGATTGAATGTTGTGCATCTGAGTGGCAAAGGAAAGGAGGATTGAAGAACTGTTGTGGGGGACATCAACAAAAGCTGGCTGCTAATAGGGTGGAGAGGAGTGAGGTGACTGACCTCTCACTAGTAATTATTTCCATTTAACTGATGGAAACACTGAGGCATAGCAGATTTACCCTTAGATATCAAAATTATTTGGGCCAATAAAAACAAACTACTTTTCATGTGTCCTTCTTTGTAGGTTGCTTATCACATTTTCTACTGTCATTATCCCAAGGAAGGCAGGAATAAAATTTTTAAATTTCTCTGCCTAGATAAGCTGCCATTCTTTTAATTTTGCAAGCTATTTATACCTTTACACATAAATTCTCATTGGCTCTTTTGTCTTCAAAACATCACATCTATGTTTCAGATTGTCAGAGGCATATGGAAGGGGTGAGGATCCCCTCAGGAGAAATCAATCAATCTGAGGCAGCCATACAAAGCAGCTATTTCTTAAGAACCTACTGTAAATCAGGCTCTCTGCTATATGCACATAGCATTTAATCCCCAGGGCAGCCTTTGTGATCATCAGTGTTGTTCTCATCTTGTAGATGATTGAACTGATGTTCACATTAATTAAATTGCCTGAGGTCATATAGCCGGTGAGTGGCAGCAACAGGGCTCCCAAGCCAGGTGGGCCTGATCCCCATGCTCTTCCCATATGCAGCCAGCAATAGACACACTAGGATCATGACAAGGCAGCCATGGTCTTTGTGCTGGTTCTTCTTTGTTTCCATTGTTTTCCTCTAACACTACTCCTTTCTGTCAGCAGCCCCAGAAAAGGCGATTACAAAGTATTTATCTGAACTCAACTGGATTGAATTGGAGTTCAAACATTTTTAAAAAACCATCAACTGGAGGGCCTATCTTGATAAAGCCTGAATGAACACTGTCTAACATTTTGAAAGGTGCATATGTTGCTTTGCTATAGTTTGGAGATGAGGTGTTCCCCAAAACTTATGTGTGCAACAGTGCAAGAATGTTCAGAGGTAAAATGATTGGGTTAGGAGAGCTGTACCCTAGTCAGTGGATTAAACCACTGGGCGGAAACCTCAGGCAGGTAGGGTGTGACTGGAGGAAGTAGGTCATGGGGGCAGATGGCCTTTGGGGTTTATATTTTGTCCCTGGCACCTCACTCTCTCCACTTTCTGGCTGTCATGAACTGAGCTGCTTTCCTCTGCTGTGCTCTTCCACCATGATCTTCTGCCTCACCTCAGACATTGTCAGATGGCCATAGACTGAACTTCTGAAATGGTAAGCCCAAATAAATGCTTCCTCCTCTAAGTCATTCTTGTCAGGTCTTTTGGTCACAGTGACACAAACCTGATTAAAACATGCCATATAGTCTATTTGCTGCTCATTTTATCTTCCATTTTTCACAATAAATATTTTCATTGTTTCATCTATCTTCTAAATTTATCTGTGCAGACAGACTTCTCTATAACTTTCTACACATTTTCCATCTAGATAGAAAAGATTTGGTTGGTTTGACTATATTGTCTTCTGTTTTAAAAACTGTTTCTTTCTGAAATAAAAGTGTCAGTGTTCATGAGTCATATACAACACAGATCACAGTCTTTTTAGAGCCAAAGGGTCCACAGAGATCATCTAAAGTAGAATGAGTTGCCTGCAAAAAAAGGAATTCTATAGTCAGGAAGGAGATAAGTAGTTGGAAACAGAAAAGACATATGTGGATCATGAAGGAGCTGATTTCATCAATCATTAATACAATATTGTAAAATGTGCAGTTACATTTTTTCTTTTAGATTCAAGACTCCATTGATCTCCCTTTTTGCCTAGTGTTTCTTCATTGAAACCATTCATGTGGGTTCTGTTTATATGCATAAATTCATCCTAGAAACATTTGCTAAGTACCTGTGAGAAGCTGAGTATTGAGTTGGGTCTTGGGCATGCAAAGAAAATTCTTTCCCATTAAAACATGTTTTATACTCCCCTCCAAAATCGTGGAGAATGAAAAGCACACACAAGAAAAAATTCTGTAGATCTTGGAATAGGAGCTTGTATTGGTGTGGTGGAGACCTATAAAAGGAAGCAAAAATTGTGCTCTTGCTTACCTGCTTATTTTTCTAATCTGGGGAACAAAATAGTTGGCTTTGTAAAGTCTTTGTTTACTTTTTCAATATACCCACATTTATCTTCCAACATCCAATGTCACCATAATCTCAGAGAGTTTAAAATGTTGTTACAATAACAAATTTCTTGTCTGATGTTATAACACATATATATATGGTGAATGCACACAGACACACGAATGCATGTGTGTATATGTATTTTTCATTGTTGTATATATGTATAATACCCCAGATTATGTACATATCCCAGATATATGTATGTAATACCCAGAAAAAAACATCTTTATGGTGAGTAAAACTGGCTAATACAGGAACTGGAGTGTGGAAAAGCTGGGTCGGTTGGGATTGAACCCCCAACCTGGGTGGTGGATGATCTGAGAGCCTGGTTTTGTAACCCAGGTTTCCTGGTATTACCAACCACATCATGGCTCCCCCCAGTCACATGAACAGATGTTCTGATGTTCTGGCAAAGGGTTCTGGTGGGATGGGGATGCAGGCAGGGCAGACAACTACTGCCATTACCAAACCACTTTCTTCCCTTGGCCTCCACATTTCCTCCTCTTTCACCATCCCTCCCCTTCTGCTCACCTTGCTTCATGTAGCAGGAGTGAGAGGTGGAAGAGCAATAGAACAGCTTGCTAAAGATTCAAGCCACTGACCTTTATCTGTGCCAACCTTTTTGTTTTCCGACTGCCTCTCTCAAGGTAAAAATTACTTGTCACAAATACAGGAATTTAGAGAAACATTTACGAAGTCCCTCTAAAAGTAATCAGAATCTGCAGCTTTCCTCTTCTCCACACAAGTAGGCAGTGACGTTAGGTAACATTTGTACACAGAACATCAGCTCCCTTGATGGCATTTGGGTTCATTTCCAATTGAGAAGCAGTTATTTATCTTTTTTTTTTTTTTAATTTGCTTTGCTTTCACCCGTGAGAAGTCGATTAGAAGTCAAAATTCTGGAGGCCTGGGGGTATTAGGTTTTCACTGTTACACCTGGAGGGTGAGCTCAACCTAGTAAATAGGAAGTTGTTAAGAAAAACTCAAAAGCCACATGTACCACTACACTATAGCAGCCAGCTATTTTTCAGCATCAGCTTTACATTCACATGTTTAGGCTGTGCACATTTCCTCATTCCAGCATAATGGCTTTTTCAAATTAGACATATACATTAACCTTCTTAGAGAAACAGCACAGTACTAAGGCCCCCTTCAGTTGGCACAGCACACTCTAGAGGGGCGAATCCTAAGAAAAGAAGCCAGAGATCCAGTGGAGGAATTGCTCTATACTGATCTTCAATCAATTCTCTGACTTCAGCAATAACATAACAACAACAAATAATGAACTGGTTGTTTATTCTGTCTTCTATGTCTTCAATATATTACCTTATTTTTTCCCTCAAACATCATTCTGAGGGAGATATTTTAATGTCTCCTTATTTTCAGATGATAAAATTGAAAAATGTTAAATTGCCCAGCTAGTAAGCAGGGATTCAAATCCAGTCTTAATTTACATGTTAATATTTGAACTTAATCCCCAAATTTATCTCTATGTATCTAGATAAAAATAGAGAATCAGTATAGATGTCCATGAATGGATAACTGGGCAAAGAAAATGTGGTATATATACACAAGTCCAGTCTTAATTTACATACTAATTTTTGAACTAAATTCCCATGACATATCCATATCACATCTCAATAGAGGGTCAATACAGGTAAGCATGGATGGATGGCTGAATAGATTAAGACAGTGTTGTACATAAACACAATGGGATACTGTTAAGCCATAAAGGAAGATGAAATCTCATCATTTGCAACAACATGGGCAAAACTGGAAGACAATGTTCAATGAAATAAGTCAGCACAACAAAATGACAAATATCACATGATTTCATTCACACATCGAGTATAAGAAAGTAGACATAGAGAGTGGAGCAGTGGTTGGAGGAGGAGGGGAGGAAGGAGAGAGGCTTGCCAATGGGTACAAAATCAGCAGGTAGGAACACAGAATATGTTCCCTTCCACCATAAGACAAATATAATTACAATAAGGTACCATATGTTTTGAAATAATTGAAGAGAAGAATGTGAATGTCTTTACCACACAAAGAAATAATAAATGTTTGAAGTGGTGAGTATGCTAATGACCCTGATTTGGTTATTTTACAATGCATTCCTGTATTGAAACATCACATTGGACCCCATAAATATTTTTCTGTCAATTGAAAATAAAACTTTTTTAAAGAATGAAGAAAATGTTGATATTTGAATGATAATTCAACCACACAGTAAGGACAGTAAACAGTAAAAATGACTCCAAGAAATCACCAATTCGCCCTCCCTTTGTATTTTTTCTATACTTTAGCCACATACTCTCATGTAATGTTTATGGAGCACCTACTATTTTCAGGTACTGTGGTAGGTGAAAAAAATAAATAGGACACATGCTCTGTATTTAAGTACTTCATAGATCAAAGGTCAATAGACAATTTAAAATGATGTGACCAGTGGAGTGGGACAGGACGACAGAGGAGATGGTCAGGCCAGGCTTCCAGGAGGAGGGGATTTCTGAGCAGAGATGTGAGGATGAGGTTGATGGAAGGAAGGAGGAAGCCTATTGAGACCTTATTTGCTGGGGGGACCCTGTGAGCAGAGGCAGGAAACTTCCAGCAGTGCATTGTTGTGGAGGGAGCAGTGTGATGTTGGGAGTGTCTGTCCTGAAGAGGAGGCAGGACACACCCAGGAGAGCCTCCTGCAGCACTGGAAGAAGGACAAAGATTGAAGATACAGTGGACGGGTGGGTGAGGGAGAGAAGGACCAGGACTGGCACCACCGAGATCATTGCAACCGAAAAAAAAGTGTAGTTCGCACTCTTGAGTTCTTTTTGTTTCTCATGTTTTCTATTAAAACACACAAAAGTGGTACCCTGGCACTTTTCCTAGGTAATTCTCAAAAAATGTTACAATATTTGTGGCCAGCAGATGGCACTAGGTATATATAAAAAGACTTGTACACTAACCTTTGTAGTGGATATTTCCTCCTATTTACTTTAAAAGATATTAAACCAATTTTTCTTTTTTGGCTATGTTTTTTATTGGTGCATATATAGTTGCACATAACAATGGGATTTTCTGTTATGTATGTGTACATACACATAATAAAACAATATATTTTGGTCAATATCACTCCCCAGCACTTCCCCTCCCTTCCCATCTCCTAACCCTTGGCCCCTTTCCTCAACTGATACCCCCTTTTAGGAGATCCTCCCCTACCTTTTCATTTTTTTATTTATTCTTTTTAAATACACATGGCAGTAGAGTGCATTTTGACTTATTATACATACATGGGAATTCCCACCTTTCTTTGCTTTTTTCTTCTCTAGCTTTGGCATGTGAGAAAAAATACGACTCGACCTTCTGAGTTGACTTGATTTCACTTAACATGATTGTTTCTACTTCTGTCTCTTCTTCCACCTATTTTCCCACAAGTACCATGATTTCATTTTTCTTTATGGCTGAATAAAACTCTTTTGTGTATATATGCCTCATTCTCCACTCATCTGTTGATTGATAGGCTGACTCCACAGTTTGGCTACTGTGAATTGTCCTGCTATAAACATGGTATACTTTGTAGAACTGTGGTGTGATCACTTTAATTCTTCAGGACTAATACCAAGAAGTGGCATAACTGGGTCATATGGTGGTTCCATGCCTAGTCTTTTTTAAAATTATTTGTTCTGTTTAGCTATACATGACAGCAGAATGCATTTCAATGGAGTACAATTTGTCATTTCTCTGTATACCATGTAGAGTCATACCATTCGTGAAATCATACATGTACATAGGGTAATGATGTCCATCTCATTCCAGCATCTTTTCCACCCCCCTGATTCCTCCCCACTCCTCATTCCGCTCTGCCCAATCCAAAGTTCCTCCATTCTTCCCTTACCTCCATCCCCCTGATACGTATCAACATCCACCTATCAGAGAAAACATATGGCCTTTAGTTTGAGGGGATTGGCTTATCTCACTTAGTATGATATTCTCCAGCTCCATCCATTTACCAGCAAATGCTATAATTTTATTCTTCCTTAAGACTGAGTAATAATCCATTGTGTATATATACCACAGTTTCTTTACCCATTCATCTATTAAAGGGCATCAAGTTTGGTTCCATAATTTAGCTATTGTGATTTGAGCTGCTATAAATACTTATGTGGCTGCTTCACTGTAGTATGCTGATTTTTAGTCTTTTAGGTATAGGCAGAGGAATGAGAGAGCTGTGTCAAACAGTGGTTCCATTTCAAGTTTTCTAAGGAATCTCCATACTGCTTTCCAGAGTGCTTGCACCAATTTGCAATCCCACCAGCAATATATGAGTGTACCATTTTCCCCACATCCTTGCCAACATTTATTGTTGCTTGTATTCTTTTTTTTTTGGTTCATTGTACACAAATGTATTACAACTATTGTTTTTCTGGTTGTACACAAAGTAGAATCATACAATTTGCGTATTCATACATATACATAGGGTAATGATGTTTGTCTCATTCTATTGTCTTTCCTTCTCCACCCCTTCCCCACCCCTCATTTTCCGCTATACAATCCATTCTTTCTCCATTCTTCCCTCACCTCCCCCCACTCCCATTATGTGTCATCAACCACTTATCAGAGAAATCATTTGGCATTTAGTTTTTTGGGATTGGCTTAGTTCACTTAATATGATATTCTCCAACTCCATCCATTTACCTGCAAATGTCATAATTTTATTATTCTTTATGGCTGAATAATATTCCATTGTGTGTATATACCACAGTTTCTTTTTTTTTCCATTTATTTAATTTTGATCCATTGAACACAAATGGAGTACAGCTATTGTTTCTCTGGTTGTACACAAAGTAGAGTCACCCCATCTGTGCATTCATATATGTACACAGGGCAATGATGTCTGTCTCATTCTGTTATTATTCTTATCCCCCCAACCCTGACCCCACCCCTCCCTTCCCTCTATGCTAGCTATCCTTCCTCCATTCTTGCCACCCTTCCACCCCGCATTATGCATCATCATTCACTTATCAGAGAGATCATTCGGCCTTTGGATTTTTGGGATTGGCTAATCTCACTTAGCATGACAGTCTCCAATATCATCCATTTACCTACAAATGCCATAATTTTATTCTTCTTTATGGCTGAGTAATATTCCATTGTGTATATATACCACAGTTTCTTTATCCATTCATCTATTGAAGGGCATCTCGGTTGGTTCCATAATCTAGCTACTGTGAATTGAGCAGCTATGAACATTGATGTGGCTGCATCACTGTAGTAATCTGATTTTAAGTCCTTTGGGTATAAGCCAAGGAGTGGGATAGCAGGGTCAACTGGTGGATCCATTCCAAGTTTTCTAAGGAATCTCCACATTGCTTTTCAGAGTAGCTGCACCAACTTGCACTCCCACCAGCAATGTATGAGTGTCCCCTTTTCCCCTAATCCTCGCCAACACCTGTTGCTGCCTGTATTCTTAATAAAAGACATTCTAATTGGGGTAAGATGATATCCTAACCTGGTTTTGATTTGCATTTCTCTTATAACCAGGGATGCTGAACATTTTTTCATGAATCTGTTGATTGCTTATACATCTTCTTCTGTAAAGTGTCTGTTCATTTCCTTGGCCCATTTATTGATTGGGTTATTAGTGTTCTTGGTGTAAAGATTTTTGAGCACTTCGTAGATATTGGAGATTAGTGCTCTATCTGAAGTGTGTGTGGCAAAGATGTTCTCCCACTCTGAAGGCTCTCTCTTCATATTGTTGATTGTTTCCTTTGCTGAGAAAAAGCTTTTTAGTTTGACTGTATCCCAATTATTGATTCGTGCTTTTATTTCTTGCACTTTGGGAGTCATGGTAAGGAAATCTGGTTCTAGGCCAACATGATGGGGATTTGGACCTATTTTCTCTTCTATTAGGTGCAGGGTCTCTGGTCTAATTCCTAGGTCCTTGATCCATTTTGAGTTGAGTTTTGTACAGGGTGAGAGATATGGGTTTAGTTTCATTTTGCTGCATATGGATATCCAGTTTTCCCAGCACCATTTGTTGAAGAGGCTGTCTTTTTTCCATTGTATGTTTTTGGCTCCTTTGTCAAGTATGAGATACCTGTATTTA
>JAJEJO010002854.1:347131-432162 GCA_020662805.1 Glaucomys volans
CAGTCTATGTCTTTTGATTGATGTGTATAGGCCATTTACATTCAGGGTTATTATTGAGATATGACTTGCATTCCCGGTCATTTTGACTTATTTTTGGATTTTAATCTTACTTGGATTTTCCTTTAATTAGCTGTT
Organism: Glaucomys volans; assembly: GCA_020662805.1. Taxonomy (NCBI): domain Eukaryota; kingdom Metazoa; phylum Chordata; class Mammalia; order Rodentia; family Sciuridae; genus Glaucomys; species Glaucomys volans. The sequence goes on from JAJEJO010002854.1 coordinate 347,267, forward strand.
CCTTTAGGGTAATTCCTCCCTTTGCTGACTTACATTATTGTTTCTCATTTCTTCCTCTTGAAATATTTTGCTGAGGATTTTCTGTAGGGCAGGCTTTCTCTTTGTGAATTCTTTTAGCTGTTTTTATCATGGAAGGATTTTATTTCATCTTCAAATTGAAGGTAAGTTTTTCTGGGTATAAGATTCTTGGTTGGCATCCATTTTCTTTCAGTGCTTGGAAGATGTTGTTCCAGGCCCTTCTTGTTTTTAGGGTCTGGGCTGAGAAATCTGCTGATGTTGGTATTGGTTTCCCCCTATATGTAATCTGATGTTTTTCTCTTGCAGCCTTTAAAATTCTATCTTTCTTTTGTATGTTAGGTATTTTCATTATAATGTGTCTGGGTGTGGATCTGTTGTGATTTTGTGCATTTGGTGTCCTATAAGTCTCTTGAATTTGATATTCCATTTTATTTATCAGATTTGGAAAATTTTCTGATATTATTTCATTGAACAGATTATTAATTATTTTGGTTTGTGCCTCTGTGCCTTCCTCAATCCCAATAACTCTTAAATTTGGTCTTTCATGATGTTCCATAACTCTTGGAGGTTCTGTTCATGATTCCTTACCATTTTCTCTGTCTGGTTGAGTTTGTTTTCAAGATTATTTTGTCTTCATTGTCTGAGGTTCTGTCTTCCAAGTGATTTAGCCTGTTCATTAAGCTTTCTATTGAGTTTTTAATTTGGTTTATTGTAACCTTCATTTCAAGGATTTCTGTTTGTTTGTTTGTTTTTTCAGAATCTCTATCTATTGAAATGATCTTTTGCTTCCTGCAGTTGCTCTTTCAGCATTGCCTGCATTTGCTCTCTTGACTCCTCATTCACTTCTTGGATAATTTTAATTATGTACAGCTCCCTTTCTGACAATGCTTCTGCCATGTTGTCATTGGGTTCTTTTGGTATAGTATCTGGGTTTGTTTGGGACATTTTCATCCCATGTTTTCTCATGTTGCTAGTGTATCTTCCCCTCTATAGTGCGAATCCTAGGTATTGCAGTTTCCCCTTAAGGACTTATAGGGTTCCTGCCTATTTTCAATACCTACCCTTGAATTGAGAGATCAATATTAGCAGCACACTTTATAAAAAATATTTGTCCTTAATCTAAATAGTCCCTATTAAGATATTAACAGTATTGTCTTAATAAACAGAGATGAGTTCAAGTTATTATCTACACCACAACCAGTAAGTTTGCAATAAGGATTGTAATTCCTAATGTTGGACAGGGAGAATGAGGAGGGGGATAGGACAAAACACTAATGATATAGAAGTGAGTCTATTGATATACTATGTCATATGAATACTGGAAGTGGAATTAAAAGAAACAGGTTGTTAGCGTGAGAAAAAAGAGATTCTCCAAGGAAACGGATATATAAGAGAGAGAGAGAGAGTGATAAGCATATTAATAAAAGAAAAAGGTAGGAATACAGTGGGTATATTAGGAATAATTGTAGCATCACAATTAATTTTAAAATGTTCTGTGATAAAAATGTACTGTACAGTTCAAACCTCTTATTTTTCAATGGTCTGATGTTTGAGAGGTGCTTGATCAAGCGGGTGACCCAAGAAGGGTGCTGTCTCACTACCTCCAGGTTGGGAATGATCAATGATTCTGGACAGAGGCAGCCTGGTGTTAGACAAGATGTAGCACAGGCGCTAGACACCAGGCCAGGCTGTGGGCCTGGGCCCTAGACCAAGTTGGGGTGGGAGCGCAGAAGTGTGCTCAGTGATGGAGACACTGGGCTTGATAGCCCAGGCAGGCCTGAGCTCCACTCTGGGGGCTCGGGCAGTCACAGGTGGTTGCTCTTTCCTGGGGATGCTGTAGAATGGCACTGGAAGACCAGAGCTCCGCTCTGGGGATTCAGTCAGCCACAGGTGGTTGCTCTCTCCCAAGGATGCTGTAAAATATCACAGTTTCCTTATGCATTCATCTTTTGAAGTGCATCTATGTTGGTTCCACAATCTAGCTATTGTGAATTGGGCTGCTATAAACATTGATGTGGCTGCATCACTGTAGTAAGCTGATTTTAAGTCCTTTGGGTAGAGGCCAAAGAGTGGGAATGCTGGGTCAAATGGCGGCTCCATTGCGAGTTTTCTAAGGAATCTCCACACTGCTTTCCAGAGTGGCCACACCAATTTGCAACTCCACCAGCAATGTATGAGTGTACCTTTTTCCCCACATCCTCGCCAACACCTGTTGTTGCTTGTATTCTTCATAGTAGACATTCTAATTGGGGTGAGATGATATCTTAGGGTAGTTTTGATTTGCAGTTCTCTTATTACTAGAGATGTTGAGTATTTTTTCATATATCTGTTGATTGCTTGTAGATCCTCTTTTGTGAAGTGTCTGCTCATTTCCATAGCCCATTTATTGATTGGGTTATTTGTACTCTTGGTGTAAAGTTTTTTGAGTTCTTTATAAATTCTGGAGATTAGTGCTCTGACGTGTGTACGGCAAAGATTTTCTCCCACTCTGTAGGCTCTCTCTTCACATTGCTGATTGTTTCCTTTGCTGAGAAAAATCTTTTTAGTTTGACTGTATCCTAATCATTGATTCCTGCTTTCATTTCTTGTGCTTTGGGAGTCATGTTAAAGAAGTCTGGTCCTAAGCCAATATGAGGAAGATTTGGACCTACTTTTTCTTCTACTGGGTGCAGCGTCTCTGGTCTGATTCCTTGGTATATATTGTTCCAGGACCTCCTATATTTTAGAGTCAAGGTGGAGAAATCTGCTGATATCTGATATGCTTAATCTTTTGAGGAGTCTCCATACTTATTTCCATAGTGGTTGTAGAAATATACAGTTCCACCAACAGTGTAAAAGTGTTTCTTTTTTTCTCCACATCCTCTCCAGAATTTATTATTTATATTCCATTCTAACTGCTATGAGGTAAACTCTCAGTGTAGCTTTGATTTGCATTTCCCTAATTGCTAATGAAGCTGAATATATTTTTCACCATTTGTATTCTTTCTTTTCAGAAGTATCTGTATAATTCATTTGCCCATTTATTAATTAGATTATTTGATTTTTTTATTGTAAAATTTTTTGAGCTCTTTATATATTCTAGATATCAGTCCTCTATCAAAAGAGTAGCTAGCAAACATATTCTCTCATTCTGTGGGTTCTCTCTTCATATTCCTAATTGTTTCCTTTGCTGTGCAGCTTTTTAATTTGATACCATACCATTTATTAACTCTTGGCATTATTTCTTGAGTTTTAGGGGTCCTACTGAGAAAGTCCTTGCCTGTCTCTAAAAGCTGCAGTATTGACCCCATGTTTTCTACTAGGAATTGCATAATTTCTGGTCTAATTTTGAGGCCTTTGATCCATTTCGAGTTGATTTTTGTGTAGGGTGGAAGATAAGGGTCCAGTTTCATTCTTCTACATAGGAATAACCAGTTTTCTCAGCATCATTTATTCAAAATGCTGTCTTTTCTCCAATATATGTTTTTGGCACCTTTATCAAAGATCAGATGACTGTAGATGTGTGGGTTTGACTTCTGTGTCTTCTATTCTGTACCAGAGTACCATTGGTCCATGTGTCTGTTTTTATGCCAGTGCCATGAAATTTTTGTACTGTAGCTACAGAGCTATAGTAATTTGAAGACAGGTATTGTGATGCCTCCAGCATTGCTATTTTGGCTTAAAATTGCTTTGACTTTTCTGCACCTTTAATTCTTCCAAATTAATTTTCTAGTTCTGAGAAGAATATCATTGGCATTTTGGTGGGGATTGCATTGAATCTCTATATTGCTTTTGGTAGTATGACCATTTAAAAAATATTAATTCAGCCTAATCATGAACATAGGAGTTCTTTCCATCTTCTTGTGTCTTTTTCAGTTTCTTTCTTCAAAGTTCTCTAGTTTTCACTATACAGGTCTTTCACCTCCTGGGTTGATTTATTCCTAGGTTTTTTTTAATTTTTATTTTTTTAAGACTATTATGAATGGATTGTTTTCCTGATTTATTTCTCAGAAGATTTATTGTTGGTAAATAGGAATGCTATTGATGTTTGTATGTTGATTTTGTAACCTGCTACTTTGTCAAATTTATTTATTAGCTCTAGCAGTCTTTTGGTGGAGTTTTGTGGCTCTTCTAAGCGTAGGAGCATATCATCTGCTAACAGTGATAATTTGACTTCTTCCTTTCCTATTTTTATCCCTTTTATTTCTTTTTCTTGCCTAATTGCTCTGACTAGAGTTTCTAACACTATATTAAATAGGAGTTGATGAGAGTGGTCATTCTTGTTTTGTCCCAAATTTTAAAGGACATGCTTTTATTTTGCCCCCATTTACTATGAGGTCAGATTTGGGTTTTTCATATGTAGTCTTCTCTGGTGTTGAGATAGATTCCTTCTGTCCCTATTTTCTTCAGTGTTTTTATCATAAATGGACACTAAATTTTGTCAAAACCTCCTCTGCATCTACTGAAATTACTAAGTGATTTTTGTCCTTAATTCTCTTTATGTGATGAATTGTATTTATTGATTTGCACATATTAACCATCCTTACATCTCTGGAATAAAATCAACTTGGTCATGGTGGGCAATCTTCTAAATATGTTGTTGTACAGGATTTCCTAATATTTTGGGGGGTGGTACTGGGATTGAACTCAGGGGCATTCAATCACTGAGCCACTTCCCCAGTCCTATTTTGTACTTTATGTAGAGACAGGGTCTCACTGAGTTGCTTAGTGCCTCACTTTTGCTGAGGCTGGCTTTGAACTCTTAATCCTCCTGCCTTAGGTTTCCAAGCCACTGGGATTACAAGCATGTGCCACCATACCCAGCAATTTGCTAATATTTCATTAATTATTTTTGCATCTAAGTTCATCAGGGGTATTGGTCTGTAGTTTTCTTTCCTTGATGTGTTCTTATCTATATTTGGTATGAGTGGGATAATAGCTTTTTAGGATGAATTTGGAAGTGTTCCATTCCTTTCTATTTCATAGAAAAATTTGAGGGGTATTGGCATTAGTTCTTCTTTAAAGATTTGGTAAAATTCATCTGGTCCTGGGCTTTTCTTTTCTGGAAGACTTCATTACTGCTTACATCTCATTATAAGTTTTTGATTTGTTTAGGTTTTCTATGTCTTTTTTTTTCTTTTGCAAGATCATATTTGTCTAGAAGTGCATCCATTTCTTCTAGGTTTTCCACTCTCTTGGAACATAAGTTTTCAAAATAGTCCCTGATGATCTGCTGGATTTCTGAGATGTCTGTGGTGATTTCTCCGTTTTCATCTCTAATTTTATTAATTTGGGTTATTTTATTAATTTGGGTTAAATCAGTTTTTCTAGTGCATTAAATCATTTAGTTGAATATGGGAAATAGAGTAGAGCTATATCTCAGATTATGATTGTTTTAGGGGACAGTGGCAGAATGGTTACCTACTATGTGCAAGACCCTGGGTTCCACCCCCAGCACTGCAGCACCAAATCACAAACAAGCAAGCAAACAAAAAGCACCCACAACATAAGAATGTACCTTTGGGGACTCAGTGGTGGAGTGCTTGCCTAGAATGTGTGAGGTTCTGGATTCTGGGCTCAGTCCCTAGCATTTAGGGGAAAAACAAACAAACAAATAAATAAATAAATAAATATGGTTTTACTTTTCAAATTATTGTAAAAAGAGTCTAACATATATGATGTTTATAAACTAGATGGGGTTCACTGGAGTAATTTTATGAAAGTATTCAACTCTCTGCACAAATGAGGAGGGTGTTATGTGCCAAACCTGAGGTTCAAATGCTCAGCCTCTTCTGTTCTCAAGAGGCATTTCCCTTTTCAGGGACAGTTGACAAGGGCCCTGGCCTGTGAGATAGGATGGCTTTCAGGCATGCATGTCTCCTGTCCTGAAAATGGCTATTGTCCTGTAGCCTCAAAAAGATTCCCTGAGGGCTGGGAAAGGGGTGTCCCAGGAAGTCTGTTAAATGAATAATTAACTGTGTTGGTGTCATCATCTCTGGATTGTCAGGAAAATCCATGGAAAATTAGTACAGGTGAGGGGTATAACTAAAAAGGATCACAGCTGATAAAGGTAGAGGAGGTGGAGAGAGAGAAAGGATTGGGTAGAGAAAACCTTCAGGCTGAGAGGCCCACAGATACCTTTGAAAGGAGGAAGGCATTGAGGATGGCTATGTCCTAGCTTACCCAGTGAGGAGCTCCAGAATAAAAGCTGCCTGTTGGAGGAGCCCAGAGTTTGGCAGAAAGGGCCATGTGCAAATACCCTGCCTTACTTGGTCAGTGGCTGGGGACTACCTGGGAAGAGCATGACCTGAGTTTGACTACTATGACAGATGCTGATGTGCTACAGTTGGAGGTTGTCAGCTAGATGTACTACCAGCAGCTGGATGCAAATGTTTTCTCAGAAGTGCATTTTTGTAGCTGCCACGCCATCCATGTTAAAGAAATAACTCTCCTGTTTAAAACCTTCTTTGTATTTCCAAAGCCTCTCTGATGAAACTCTGTCTACACATTCTTTCTCTTTTAGCAGCTGAGGTGCTATTTTTGCATGAGAGTTAATTCCTAGTTCCTTGGGTGTGTTTCAGTCCAATGCAGTACAAGAAGGGACTTTGCAGCTTCATTTGCATAATCTCAGTGTCAGTATATGTTGCTCATATTTATAAAATGTAATATGTACAACTTAGAGAATTATAAAATGAGCATTTTTGCACTGTTTAGCACCTAAGAAAGAAATGGGACTGCAATAGTGAAGCACCCAGTACCCCTCCTGAGTCACATTCTCCTAGAATTAACACTAGTCCAAGTTTTCTATCAATTATACCTATACTTTCATGGTTTTGCTACTGTGTATCTTCTAATAATAATTTAGATTACTTTTTAGGTTATATACAGAATATATGTATGTATACATGTATGTATATATCTATATAAACACACATATATATACTTATATATGCACACACATACTTTGATGATTTCATTTTTTATCTTTAACATTATACTTGAGATTCATTTCTATTTGTGCTTGTGGGCATAGATCACTTTCACTCCTTAACAATAAATATTCCACTGTATGGAAATATTTTATCCTTGGGTTTGCAACTCCCTATTGCTTTATAAAGGTTTTAAAATTCTGCCCAGGCGTGGTGGCACACACCTGAAATACCAGCAGCTCCGGAGGCTGAGGCAGGAGGATTACAAGTTCAAAGTCAGCCTCAAGCAACTTAGGGAGACCCTGTCTCTAAATAAAATGTAAAAAGGGCTATATATCTACCCACTCTTTTGAACATTTCCTTTTTCTTCTCATGGTTAAAAAGAATTTCAAAGAGCAATTTTTTTCTTCTCATCTTTAGCCTTTATCATCTGTTTTAAAGTAGATTAGATCAATAGATTTATCAAAGAGTATGATAACATACAGAACTCCAGAGAAGTGTCCATCTAAAGAATAAGATTAGAGTTTTTATTTTAATAAAAATATCACCTTGGCTCTCAAAAATTAGAAAAAAAGGCATTTTTAATAAGGCTGACCAATGCTAGTGTATGTGCTCTGAAATGAGCATTGTCATACATTAACTTTTAGTGGTAAATATAATCTTTCTGCGAAAGTAATTTAAAGCAAACTGCATTGAAGGCTTTAAGGGTACCCATTTCCTTTTATTTAAATTTAATTTTGTGAAATCCATCCTATGGAAAAGTTTTGAAGTCAGAAAAAAATATGAATGCACCAATGTATGCATAACAGTGCTTTATGCTGAGTGTCATGTGCCACGTAACTGTCAGGTCAACAGTGGACCACATACATGATGGTGGGCCTATGAGATTATAATGGAACTGAAAATGCCTGTCATCTAGTGACACTGTAGCTGTTATGTTGTGGCACATTACTCATGTTTATGGTGAAACTGGTGTCAAGAAATCTAATACATTGGCAGTCATATGGAAGTATAGCACAATTATGTATAGTGATCTGAGAAGGACTTCTGTAGAGGCTGTTGCTGCAACTGAGGATGACACCGCTGTGACTATATCAAGAGCCATGCTTGGGATTGGGGTGATGTCACCAAAGAGTATGTGAGTGACATCTGCTGACAAGGAGGAGGTTGCAAAACTTGAGATGAGAAACACCCGTACCTTGCATGTGGATGAGGGTGCCACTGAGGAGCTCCTGAGGAACAAATGAAGAGTTGTTGGAACTGTAACAGGGACACGTAGCTGGAGCAAGGCAAGAGAAAGGAAAACTGCTAGGGAAGATAAAGAACCACCCCAAGGTAGTTCACAGTGAAGGGCATAGCAAAAGCTTTTGCAGACCTCAACAATCCCCTTAAGTGTGAAAACATGGACTTCAACCCTGAAAATTTTTCATGAATAAGAATGTTCCCTGGTGGATTATCTACTTATAAGCAAAGCTATGATAGAAAAAAGAAACAAACTAAACAAGCCCCCATGGACATTTTTCTTAAGAGTACCACCTCCTAACGAAGAACCTCGGGCAGGTGCTCCAGAGCAAAGTGTTGAGGCCATAGGAGAGGATAGCTGTATGTGTGTTGCTGTCTCTGAAGACCTTCAGTGGGACAAGACACGGAGGTGGAAGAGGGTGATTTTGATAATACTGTCCCTGTGCAGCCTGGGCTAATGTGTATTTTAGTTTTCAATGAAAAAAGTTTAAAAGGCCAAAAAAAATTAAATGAAAAACCTTATAGAATAGGGATAGAAATGCTTTTGTGCAGCTGTATGGATTTATTTTCATGTAATGTTCTTACAGAAGAGGCCGAAACTTAAAAATAATTTAAAAGTTTATACAGCAGAAATGTTAATTTATTATTGAAGAAAGAAAAATATTTCTTACAAATGTAGTATACCTAAAGGGTTATGGTATTATAAAATCTGTGTGTGTGTCTAGGAATGTCCTTTCCCTTTCTTTCAAATTTCCAATTTTTTTCCAAAATTAATTTTTAATTAGTATGCTCTTATGTAATAGAAGCATAGAAAATATAAACATGCAATTTCATTTTTATTAAAATTAATATTTTGGATGTGGTGTCTATCAGCTATAAAAGGGTAGAACACACATATTATTTGTTGAAGTCATACATCAATTCCTGAGAGCTGGATGACAGACAGAATTGCTGCAGTCTATGTACAGTTCACTCCTAGCCATAGTTTCAGATTAATGTGCAAAAACCTTATTATAGAAAACTAGGGTAGAAAGTTTCATTGAACTGGGGGGAAATATACCATCACCCAACCCACAGTGTTCATGAATAGTCTTTGTATTTCAAAAGAATAAAAATAAATTATATGTAAAGGAGAAAGTAATAGCTAATTTGTATAAAAATAAGCTAAAGTCCTGTATTCTATTGATTGACATCAAATAAATACAGGACTATACAGAATTCTAAAGTGAGTTGACTTTACCCTGCAAATTAATATCATTCATAAAGTTATTTAGTGGGCCCAGGGCAGGGGAATAGAAGAAACTGATATGCCATGCATGTTAACACACAATTTCACTAATCTCCAGAATGACCCTGCCAAGTTGTAAAGTTCTGATTTACAAGTAAAGAAACTGGAGCTCATAAGAATATAGCAACATGACTGAGCTTACACAGTGTGTGGCACGCATAAGCACTCAATAAGTATATTTGGATGAATGGATACACTACATGGAAGAGCTGGAATTCAAACTTAGGTCCATCTGGTAACAAAGGCCACACCATCTCCATCACAGTGCCACCCCCTCTAGCTGCAACTCTGGAGAATTGTCCAAAATGGCTAATACAGGCCATTGCCAATGTAAACCTGGCTAATAAATCCAGTGACTTCCAATTTGTACCTTCATATCAGAGCTCTTTCAATTTCAAAATGTATGCTTAGTTAAGGACCAGAACAGACAGAAAACACAAAGGATCTTCAAGTGTCTTTTTAATTATTTAACATACAGAGGACAGAAAAATAACAAAAATCCACATGAAATCATTATATGTATATAGAACATTTTTATAGTTATTAAGCTCCTCCCTTTTTGAATTTTGCCAATTTTTTAAAAATATGACCTATGAAATCATCCAAAATGTGTTTCTTGAATTTTATGAATATTAGCTGTTATGCCACTTTTCCTTCTTTGTGCCACACTTACAAAACAAATTATTTAAAAATGCTCAAATAAATGAAATGTGGCATGCTGTTTTAGCTGTTTTATATTCTGTATTAAAATATTTTAAACTACAAAAGTTGAAAAACCATTTTAATATTTTTTCTGTATGTGATTGCTTGCCTACTATAAGTGAACTAATCTATGGAATTGAATCATTTTGTTCCACAAGTATAGAGGGCCAAGAACATAAGGGAAGTATAAATATAAAAACTTCAAGATGATTAACTTGACTGCACATTAAAATACTGCAGAACTGGCATATTTAATATTTATCAAGCAGAGAAAAAGAGTGTTACTCTGCAATTGGCAACTGTATCTTCAAGATAATTACCACTTTTCTAAGCATTATTGTTGGATAGGTTTTATAGGGGGAAAGGATTTATAAAACCTGACCTTCCGTATCGAAAAAACAAAAATAAATAAGGACTTGAAAGCATGCATTATGAAAGATGGTGGCTGGAAATAAAGACTATGTCCAATAAACCACATGGCCATCAAGACATCAAGATGAAAAGAAAGGCCTTTGCTTCATTCAAGATCTAGCATCTGAAAATCTCATTTGATACATTTAACTGGATTTTCTTTTTTCTTTTCTGATCATGTTTAACCACCAAATTTTACTGTGTGCCACAGCAATTTTCATTTTATTTGGCTATTAAAAGAAAACCACTGGATTCTAAAGACAGATTAGATTAATACCTGTTACACTCAGAATGAAAACTACTCAGTGGAAAACACTTATCTGGTTGGGTAAATAAATTTCTACAGATTCAAAACATTACAAAAGAAGCCATTTTTTTTTAAGAACTTTTGAACACTATTAAAGATCTTTCCTGAGGTCTAGTTAAAGAAAAAATACCACTTGAATGGACACAGAGTTTCCTCATAGACTATACAGTGGTTGTGAGCAGTATCAGGGTCCCAGGAAGTGTCATTTCAGAGCTGCATTCTTCTAAGTGGTTTAGGGAGTCTAAGCTGATACACCTGGTACTAGAGAAAATCTGAAATGATTCACCTAGTTGGATAAGAAAGGACTTATATATCCTTGATTTATTAAATTCCATTGTTCTTTTATATACATTTTATGCAATATAAAATGATTTAATCATTTACACAACAAGCTTAATAAAGCTGACATTCAATGGAAAACAATGAAGTGATCTACCTTCAGTAATCAGAAAAACTTTAAATCATTTTTATTATCTTGCTTTTAAGTGTCTCTTATTAATGCTTGTGATTTTGTATTAAATCACAAGGCAAAAAAATAAGGCAAACCATGTTTGTTTTCAACACACCTCTTGCATCACAGTGTAATGGGTAGTGTTGTTCTCAGTTAACCTTCAGTACTCTGTACATACTATTCAGAAATACTGTGGTGAAGTAAGGTCTCGCATCTTTGAGCAGGATGCTACATAGGGGAGGATTAGCTGCATTGGAAGGGTCTTCAACATCCCAGATTTCAAGCATGCTGCAACCAGGCCTGAAAAGGTACAAATATGTCTGTTAAGTACATGTTCATACACAGAGGAGATACATAAATGATAAAGAATCTCCTAGATTTCCAGACACTAACTTATTTAAAGATTTTTTTAGAGTCATTTAAAAAATACAAATACAAAATTTATAAAAAATAAAAATGAAATGAAGTATGTTGCATTTTCATGTCCCACTTAACCAAATAATATAACATGAACTCATAATAAAGGCTCAGTATACCCTCAGAAATACATATTTAGATGTTTGTGTTCAAAATGAAACATTTCTAAGCACCATCACCATCCATCCCATTTGTAGTAGAATGAGATGAATGAAAAAAAGCTAACCAAATTTCTGATTAATTCTAATTTTTGGCATAAATTGACTTGGATTAGCATGAAAACATATAGTCCAAGACGGGGAAAAGAAGTTCTTATGCTAGGTTGGTTTTCTTCAATGCTTTCCCATTTTAGGTGGTTCACTATGGACTAAATGAGATAATATTTCTCACCCTGCATGGTAATCATTTAAAGGAAGAAATCAGGCAAAGTTGGTTTCTACTTTTTTTTAACATTTCTGGTTTCTTTACCTTAGAATGTTTTTGATATTCATACCTTAGATGTTGCAGTTCCTACAACTACTATTGTAGATCAGTGGTTCCTTAATTTTCATTACATGGAATTACAACAATTTGCCCATTTGCAAGTTAATGAACATTTGAGATACATTGAGGTTTTGCTAATAATAAACAATGTTGTCCAAAGACTCATGAACAAGGCTTTGTATTGACATGGGTTATTAATTTAGGGAAACACCTAGCAGTAGAATTGCTGGGTTGTATGGTTAAGTGTATATTTAACTTCATAAGCAACTTCAAAATTGTTTTCCAAGGTCAATGCACCATTGTCTATTTCCATCAATAATGTATGAGAGTTTAAGTTGCTCTACAAATTCAAATTCTCACAAACACTTGGTATTATCTGTCTTTGTAAATTTAGTCATTTTAGTGTTTTTATGGGTCATTCAGAATGTCTTCTTGTGTTGTGTAGTATTGAGGTATGAGAATTCTCCATATATTTTGGACAAAAGTCCTTGTAAGATATTTTGGCAGATGTATTAAGGCATACTTGATCAACAATATACTCCACATATTTAGAGTATATAATTTGATAAATTTTAACATATGTTTATATCTGTGAAATTGTGGCCATAACAAAAGTCATGAATATACCCACTTCTTCCAGAAGTTTACTCATGCCCTGCTGCACCTCTACTCTCTTGTTCCAATCAACATCCCTTCCCAGAGATCAGCTTTTTCTCAGATAGATTTGTGTGCATTTTCTGGAATTGTTGCTTGATTTCTTTGTTTGGCTTCTTTTCTCGACATATTGTTTTGAGATTTATCTATATTGTTCTATGAATCAGCAGTTCACTCTTGCTTTTATTGATGAGTACTATTGTATGGTCTAAAAATTTCAATACTGTGTTTACCATCCACCTGTTGATAGATATCTGGACTGTTCTCAGTTTTGTTCTATTAGTTTTTAAAAAGTTGCTACTAAACATTGTGTACAATAATTGGTGTGGAAGTATGCTTTCTTTTCTTTTCTTTTTTTTTCTTGGTATACCACTAGTGAGTTTATTACATGATTAATAAGTTCAAATAAAAAAATAAAAACCAAAATCTTGGCAAAGAGGCTAGAGCCAGAATCGAATAGTGCTGCTTCTCTGTCCCCAGACTACCTGGCCAAGCCCAGTTCCACTACTCAGCTTGACTCAATCAACTTCCTCATCAAGAACTGCATCAGTGCCCTGGACACCTCTGCCACTCCTGGAGACTGAATTCTGGGACCCTGGCACTGGGGCTTTGTGAGAGCTCCATATACACCCATGGCCTGAGCCACCATACTGGTGACATCGCCAGGATTGGAAGGCAGCAGGATAGTGTTGGAGTCCCTGGCCAGTTTGGAGAATGTGCTGACATATTGCTCAGCCACAGTCAGTGAAGTTGCTGCATCTCCATTATGTCGTGTCAGAGCTGCAGCCAGGATGTGAATAGCATCAGCCTTAGCCTTGGCCTTAGCCAAGCTCCTCCTGCTGCCTGGTTTATTTGCTCAGCCTTTTCTGCTTCAGAGGCCAAAATCTGAGCCTGTTTCTTTCCCTCTGCCACATTGATGGCTGATTCTTGGGTTCCTTCAGACTCTAGAACTGCGGCCCATTTTCGCCACTCTGCCTCCACCTGCATCTGCATGGACTGTATGCTTTCTTTTATGCAAATACACATAGCAGGTGTATGTTTGAGTTCTTATGAACTAGTTAACTGTCTTGCAAAATGGTTGTGCCATATTACATTCACACAACCCATGGATGAGAGTTGTAGGTACTCCAGTGTCAGCAGAGTTGGCATGATCAATGTTTTTTTCCAATTTTAGCCATTGTAAGGGAGTCACCATAGTGACTCTGGAGTCTGTTTCATTCTTCTAATTGCCAATTTGTCATTGTCATTCTAGGAGGCAATTAACTTGCCTGCCGCTACTGCCATGTGCAACTATTAATATCTCCGCACAGAAGTTTAAGCAAAGGTCTCAAGAATCCCTTAAACACCTTTAAGTTTTTTGATTCTTTGAGGTTCTAAGTTCAAGAATTTTAAATTTTACTTAGTAATATTTTTCTTATTATGTCATTTTGACTTATGAGAAACTTTTCTCTTAAGTCTTATAAATCCAGTATTGTTCAACTGCACTACCAGAGTGTTAATACTCCACTTTGTTGTAAATTCAAATCTGCATTTCATACAATAAAAATTGTCATAAAATGTGTAAAATTATGAAAAAGCTCAGTTTAAGACAGATGTGTTTAACCTGATTTAAACATACAATACATATGTATATTGAAACATAACCCAATATGTACAATTTTTATGTTTTCATATACCAGTGAAAAAAATAAATATAATAAAGGATGCTAAATGAAAACTCAAGATGCTAAAATATATTAGAATTTTTTTGAAATTAGATTTTCCTTAAATGATAATATAATTTCACTTCTCTAGATGAAATGATTTTAAGTAAAATACCAGGGTAATAGTATAATGGAATTTATTTCATTAATTAAAAAATCAGGGCTATTGTAATAAAATGAAACATTAGTCGCTTTAAAATATAACATATCATATAGCATAGTATTAATACTCACTTAGTTCTCACAACACACCATGCCTCTTCTAAAACATAATAATTCACGTGTAACTCCAACAATTTATCTCTCACTTCTTTCGCAGATTTTCGACTATATGCTGAATAAACTATTTTTGTTCGAGCCCTTTAATTTTAAACAACAATTATAAACAGATTTTAAAATAAATGATAATGGACTAAAGAAAAATTGATAGCAAATTGAAATCTCAATCCTCACTGGATGGGGTATTGATATGTATGACTCAAAATAACAAATTACTTTTGAGATAACTATTCCCACATTCCTACTTATATTTTCAATGTGCTAAACCTCACAACAGTTTGAATTTTGTATATATTGCTTGTTTGTATGTAATCTAGTCTGGAGATACACTGAATAGCAGGATAATATGTCAGAATATAAAATTTGTTTCACACAGTCCACAAATTAATCTGCTCATGGAATATTTTCAGACAGATCTGAATGTAGCGAAAACAGATTTCACAACTAATATCTATAAAAAACAGATGAGTTGAAGTTGAATGTAGCAAACAGACACTGGGTCTCTGGGAGGTAGAAGCACCACCTTACAGATTCTTGAGAAACAGGGATTTCACCAAACATGATATGAAAGGTGATTTGACTTTAAGTTTGAGGTCTTATGAAACAATGAACAAATTACCATTTATGCATTAAATGTTACTTAGGATTTCAAGCATTTGGCAGGTCCAATCACTACGACCAGAAATAAAACTTCTAATAATTTTAAAATTTGGGCTGGGGATATAGCTCAGTTGGTAGAGTGCCTGTCTCACAAGCACAAAGCCCTGGGTTCTAGTCCCCAGCACTGCAAAAAAATAAAAATAAAAAATAAATAAATAAATTTAAAATTTTTCCTTTAAGAGTAAACTAAAAATCCACTAAAAGGATTACACTGACAATAGAATAATCAAAATAATTTCTGAAAAGCAGTCATGTAAAGAAAACAAAATTTTCAGAGCACAATGGAAACCAGAGTTTTCATAAGCAGCTAAATATTCCAAATTTTCATAAAAGGATGTTATATGGAAAATTTCGTGTACTTTTTCTACCAATAAGATCTAGGATGTTTCTTAAGTCAAGCAGAGGGACATGTCTTAGAGTAAGGGTTGGCAAAGCCATCTGCTCCTTCGGCTGCTGCTTAGGGTATAACTGGAGCTCGCTTTCCCCCTCATATACACGCGCAATTTTTCAGTTTTCAGATGTTTATTAAACGTGCTTTGGAGGGAACAGGTACATATTGGATGATTCTGGGGTGATTATATTCTTTTTTAACTTGCAGCATGGAGATGAAAGCATTTGTGTGTATGTGTGTGCAAACATTTTCCCTATTCCTAAGAACCAGTAGCAAGTAGCAAATGAGTCTAAGTGAAATATTCAGTCAGTTGCTTACCTCAAGTCTGCATCTTCATAATGCGGGTGATTCACAATGGGATGAAGTGTAGACAGTTTGATGCTTGCCATTGTAGGCATGGCACCTGCAAAAACAGCATCTGCAAAACAAGATTACACTTCTTAATAAAATGTTTTAAAGAAAACTGAAAGCTAAATTAATCTATAGTATTTGAATTTAAATTAAGAAAGATGAAGCATATTTGAATAAGAATCATTAAAATCATTCATTTTATTCGCTCAGTATTCATTATCTACCATAATAATAACTACCTTTGTTAAGTGTTGGTGTGGGCAACGGTGCTCAGTGTTTTTACAAGGAGTCAGTGATTTAATTTGCATAAGAACTCAGTAAAAGTGAGCTCTCTGGTTTTCTGACTTTATAGATGAAGAAGCAGACACACAGTAAAGTGACTTGTCTAAGACAACACGGATAAAAGGTTTCAGAGCTCACACCTGTAGCTACCCCACTACAGCTTCCTG
Organism: Glaucomys volans; assembly: GCA_020662805.1. NCBI lineage: Eukaryota > Metazoa > Chordata > Mammalia > Rodentia > Sciuridae > Glaucomys > Glaucomys volans. The sequence goes on from JAJEJO010002854.1 coordinate 363,981, forward strand.
CCTCCCTTCAGCATGACACTAAGGGCCAGTACTACAGAGACACACAGGACAAGGGACAATGTAAAAATCACATGAGTTATCATGAAATTAAACCATTTAAAATTATTTAAAATGCTAGGGTCTGAGAGACTGTTTCAAGGCAAGTGTCCATGGTATATTTTTCAAATGATTTTTGTATGTTGTGATATGTAGTCATGTCTATATGCTAGAGTGCATTATTGTCTTTCTTCAGATGATCTTCAAATATTCATAATTATGTCATCTCAGTTGCCATTTGAGTTTATGCCTTTTATACATTTCACCCAACCATTTCATAACTTGTGAGTACTACTTTTTAAAGTACTGGCATGTATAAATTTAGACATAAGTAGGACTATACAAAAAAACTATCTGGCTTTGTGTCAGTTTTGTCTCCTGGTAAACCAAATGACCAAGTGCTTGTAATTATGAAGGTTGTTATAATTTTTAATTAGCACAATAAAAACAAGGCACACTATTCAGATTTACTGAAGCAACTGTTTACTTTCAATATAATCTAAATGTAACTTCAAATGAAAATGCAAGACAAATTATCTGCAAAATGTTGGCAACATATACTTGAGGCTGACTGTAAGCTCAGTGCCTCAGTGCCACTGCCCAGCTTCAAGAGAGTATCATACTCTTATCCAACTGCCTGGAAAAAGATTACAACTTGAAACAGTTTCTACTGAATGTGTAGTGCTTCCTCACCAGTGTAAAGATGAAAAACTATCTGGGCACACCCATACACACATACAAATTACTAACTATATAACTATATAATATATATAAATGTGTATATGTGTGTAAAGCTAACTATACATATAACTAAATAGCTACATACCAGGTCTGGTATTGTATTTGATCCATTGTATAAGTTCTTCCTGAGGCAAATTATTAAATTCTCCTATTATGCTCCATTGATTATGGAGGTTTGCACAACCTTGTATAGACATCACTGTTAGAATGCCAAAGATAACATTCTCAAAATGAACTCTGCAAAAAAGCCAGCCAAAGAGCTGAAATGGAAAAAAAAAAAACCACCACATTTATTTATAATTCTTATAAGTGCTATTGAGTCAAAAATAAATTCTTACCTTACCACTTACACCAAAGTTTACATATGATATCAGTATATCAACACAGAATTATCATCACTTTTTGCTTTAAAATAACAAATATATTCAAATTACTGGGCCTGGTTAAAAATAAGGATTTTTTTTCCTCTCCAAGGAATTAAGGAAGGCATATTTTATCCTTCTAGTAATGATTTGTAACTGGGGTTAAGATTAGCAAATCACGTTTTTTAAACATCCTAGAACTAAATCCATTAACATTTGGTTGCCTCATAGGAAACAGGGAAACTTGGAAAATAAATACTATGATAATTTCTGACTACACCCTCATAATCAAACTAAACAAGGTGTTTCTATAGGTATCAAAACTCTAGGTAATTGTTTTTTTGGTGGGGTCCAGGGATTGAACTCAGGGGCACTCAACCACTGAGCCACATCCCCAGACTCTTTTTTGTATTTTATTTAGATACAGAGTCTCACTGAGTGGCTTAGCACCTCACTTGCTAAGGCTGGCTTTGAACTCATGATCCTCTTGCCTCAATCTCCTGAGCCACTGGGATTAAAGGCCACCACATCTATGTTAGATACAGCCACGGAATCCAGGATTGACAACTTTTCTTAGGAATTTTCTGTGCCAAACAGGACTATACTTGAGCAATTATTCATATCTGTTCACTTCTGAATGAATACTCGAGGATGATTGTGGTGGGCAGGAAACTCTGGCACAAATAACTCTGAAAGACTACGTTTGTGGGTAGTACACGCCTCATCACTCATCAGAGAAATACCAGTTACAATCTAGGAATAATGTTTAAAGCCATTTAAGATGATTTTCTTACTCAATTGTGAACTGAGAACTAACATTTTTAATTGTTTAAGCTACGTAAATGAAAAAGCCTGATTTTATGTTTTGGATTACTCAGCAAAGCCATGATAACCATGCTAGGGTTGCTACAGGTATTACAATGTACTTGCACAAGAGTAGTGCCTTACCCGTCGGGAGCACATCAAGGAAGCCATAATGCACATGTGCGGTGTCAAAAACAGCTTCAGCCTCATAATTAAAACGGCAAGGGCAGTAAATGCCATCAACTGCAAAGTGTGAAAAACCAGCTATAAAACAAAACAAAGTCTTTATTTTTTATATTTTATTATTAATAAAGTATATTAAAACCATTATGATTCATTAGAACAAATATATTCTAACAAGTAGTGTCAACAATAAATAGACATAGGAAGTAAATAAGTCCATTATAGTCCATAGAAAATAAATAAATCCCCTTTAGTCTACTAGCAAGTGATAAATGGGCAAGAAAGCAGAGCAGGAAAAAGAGCCAGGGAGTGCAAGATGGGAGAAACTGCATTTTGAGTGGGATTGTTATAGTGGACCTCATTGAAAAGATGATATTTGAATACAGATTTTTATAAAGTGAGAGGTGAACTACAGGAACAAAAAACATGAAATGCTTCACAAATATGTGTATCTTTCAGATATCACAGCAGTATATAATATAAGAAGTAGAATTATAAAAACATCTGTACTAACTAGTAGTATACCCTATTTTGATCAAGGTGGGTTTTTTTTTTTTCCCATGAACAAAGGTTCCAAGAACAACTTTTCTAACAGAGATAGTCATAAAATATCAAAATGGTTAATGACTATGGGCACATAATTAATGGAAAAGTAAAGGCAACTAAATATGTATGCTCTAATTCATTAATACTCAAATTAAATGTTAAAGATAATAAGGTATTTTCATTTATCAAAATGACAAATGTTAAATTAATACCGAATATAAGAAAATGAATGCTGAAACAAATTGATACATTTCGGCAAAGAGAAAAGAGACAACTCCTTTAACTTCCATTGTAGGAATTTACTCAAGCAAATAAAACTCAAAGATGTGTTTCAAAGATGATCACTGAAGTGTATTTTGTGTGTGTGTGTGTGTGTGTGTGTGTGTGTGTGTGTGTGTTCTTACAGCACCTTTGGCTTTTTATTTAATAAATTTTTTTATTTGTTATAATTAGTTATATTTATATATATGTTTTATTTGTTATCATTAGTTATACATGAAGTGTATCTTTATTTGCAAAATGGGAAACAACTTAAGTGACCAGTGTACAGGGATAAGTAACAAATTACTGCATTTTGAAATTACATAATAGATTATTTAATTGCTTGGTACATTTTCAGGATATAAAGTTGTATACATAGAGAATAATAATTCTGTAAAGAAACATAACCCTACCCCCAAAACACACATACACAGAGTGGGAAGGAGAAGAGAGGAAGCTATAAGAAAACATACCAAAAAACTAATAGGTTATTTCTGAATGGTAATATTTCTGCATTTTCCAAATGGGCTTCCAAATCCTTATTAGTATTAAATGTGAGAGCAGACTCAAGAGAGAAGGCTCAGCAGAAATTCACCACCATGCAGAACAACTCAGGTCCTTCTGGGTGTGCACCAGAAGCAACGCTACACCTCGGTGAATTAATCCTCCAAATAGAATTTAATACACAAGTCTACCAGAGAATAAAATGAGAACTTTACCTCACCACGTTCAAGGAGCTGTTTTCTGGAATAAAATAAAAATATTATCTATTTATTGAATGCCCATTATACTATAATTACATAAAAATAACTTTATTGATTTGTTCTTAGATTTTTGAAATTTTATTCTCTTAAAACTTCTTAGGGGTTTAAATAAAAAATTTAAAAAAAATTAGAAAACATCACTAAAAAATACAGTAATTTAATAGGCCTAATTTACAGTCAATGGTTAAAAAGTCATCCTTTGGTTAAGATAAGTCTTACCAATCCTTGAAGATTGTACTTCTGGAAAAATTAATGAACAGAAAGATTTTCTATTAAATACTCAAACTACATACAATAAATACTTTAGAAAACTACTACTGGAATTTTGAATTCTTTTCATTTTCACAATTAAAAACACATAAGCATTCTTGCACAGAAAGCTTTGTGAACATCACTGAACATTTTCTCAGGATGAAGTTCTAGAAGAAAAATTATTGGGTAAAGCACATAAGTATTTTTAGTTCCAGAAAAGTGGTTCCAATTTACTGAGTACTTACAGGATACCCACTATGTTCTAAGCACTGTACAGTGAACAAGCAGGAATAGTACAGATAAATTCTTATCCTTATAAGGCTTACATGAGAGGTAAAAGCCTCCCTACTTTATCGTTCCACTGAAAAGTCTGGATATTTTATAATACACAGGATGCAGGGCCTTCTAATCGGGAATTAAAGGTAGGAGAGGGAAATAAGCCAGTGTTCAAAGGAAATTCAAGGGTACCTGTAGATTTTTTCAAAGGGTGTTTGGGGGAAGGTCTCTTAGGACAATTGTCACCAATTACTCTACCACCATTGCAGCTCCTTTCCTACATATGCAACCGAGAGAGTTGAGTTTCTCCCATTTGTCCTGAAATTGTCCACTCACAACAGAATCCTCCAGTGAGCTACTGCATGCAGAGAAGATGCCTGGTAGGTAAGTATGTATCATAATTGCTACGAACTGTCCCTCCCACAACAGTAAATACCAATACAAATAAATCTAGGAGCTCATTTAAGATATGAAAAAACAAGGCACAAATAACATGAAAGTGAAGCACCAGGATAAATGAGTAAAAACCCTGACCTCTCAGAAAACAGAACTAATGCAAGAAATATAGGAGACAACTAAATGAAAACTCCAATTATGATCTTCAGAGATGTTTGAGAGGATACCAAATCCAAGTAATCAGATAAGCTGCCATGAAAAGCGGCTTTCAGAAATTCTGAGAAAAACATACATATCTAATTCAAAACCTCAAAATAAGGTTGAAAAATAGAATGTACATAGCTGAAGTTGGTAATGTTGAAAATCCAGTCACGGAATTCTCTGAGAGCAGAGAGAAAAAAGAAATAGAAAATAAGATAAAAAGCAGTAATAGAAGTTTAAGAATGAGAGGCTAAAGTCAAAGAATAGGAGAGAAACAATCCCCTCAGTTGAAGAATTAAGTGCTCAGATCTAAATAAAACTCTCTTTCTCCCCCATCTCCAAATCCTACAAATTTGCAGAAACACTTTATAAAGGATTTTTCATTTGTAATGCTTAATACTAGAAAACAAAGAAACAACCTAAAAATGCTGCATAAGACCCAGACATATCTACTAAATGATCCAAAATAAAAAAGGAGGGCACAATAAATGCATTTTTCAAATAAGAAAGTACCCAAAAATATCTATCACAAATATTTGAACAAGTACTCCATGAATTTAAGGGAAAAGCATGAGATACAAGAAACAGTGAAAAACAAATAAACAGTAAAATTTGAAGTCCAAAAATTGCTGCTGTTTTTAAATGCTCAGAGACTTCTTAAAACAGAATAAATAATACGACAATCTAGGAGTAAACTTTCAGATTGTTTCAGCATAAGAGACTGTGTAGGAGGCAAGAAGTAAAAATGTTCTTCTAGTTCAGCTATGAAACAAACAAAGCTCTAAAGCCAGCGAGGCTTAGTGTGAATCCTGGCTCTACTACTCTCTGTGTCTGTGTCTGCTAGGTTTGAATATGGATAGAGTCCCCTAAAGGTCCATGATTAAAGGCTTGGTCCCTGTGTTGGTACTATTGAAAGGTGCCAGGGACATACCCTCAGAAGGTAGTTCTCATAGGACTTCTAGGTAGTTCCCATGAGAGTAGGACACGGACTTGCATATCCCTCTCTACCCCCTACTCAAAATGTGACACTTTGCTTCTTAAACTTGTTTCCATCATGATGTACCACCCTCACCAGAGGCCAAGTCAATAGACTGCCACTCAATCTTGGACTTCAAACCTCCAAAACTGTGTAATATATAAACCTTTCCTCTTTATAAGGTTAGTTGCATCAGGCATTTCATTGTAGTAAAGCAAACTGACTAATACAGTGCCTTTGAGGAAAATTATTTACTTTTTCTATGCTGTAGTTACCTTCATCTGTAAATAATGGGAATAGTAATAAACTCTTCTCTCTTGGCAAGGTTGTGGGAATTTACTGAGTTAGTACAGATAAGAAACTGGATGCAGTAAATAATGAGAAACTGCTAGTTAGTATTATTGGTGGTAACAGGTTTCAACTATTAATTACTGATATCAATGTGAATATATTTGTTAATAATTCAGAGGGAATCACCAGGAAATATGAAATGGAAACAGATAACAAACAATTCAGTAAATATTCAGAAAATAAGTTTTGAAAAGCATGATAAGTAAAAAGAATTAAATATGATTGCAGGAAGTCTAAACACAATCACAATGAATATGAAAATAGTTTAAATTCACCAATTTAAAATGAGGATTAGAGAATTTAAATAGGAAAAAACAATCAAACATCAAGAAATACACCTAAACTAAAATTTCAAGAAAAGGTTGAAGAAATAAAGAATAGATAAAGATATATGGAACAAATACTATAAAAAAGAAAGTGGATATGGTAATATTAATTTTCTTCAAAGGATAATTCAAAGCAAAAAGCATTGAATGAGACAAAAATGATTCTTTAAAATAATCAAAAGTATACTCCTACAATAAACAGGAAATAAGTGATAGCGCTGTAAAACTATTAGTATCATGATAATTTAAAAAGAAAAAATACATTCTTAGTGTAATATAGCTTTGAGAAAATAAGAATCAAAGTAGAAAAATAAATTGCAATGCTCAAGTGTTTGGAATAGCATTATTAATTACAAGATGTAACATGTAACTTCAAACTCCGCCCAAATAATAAATTTATATTTTTCAAATGTTTGCAGACATTTATAAAAATTGAATTGTATCAATAAATAACAAGTAAACCATAAAAACAAAATACAAAAGAAAACAATTAGTGATAAATTTTAAGATATTCTTCTGATTTGGGGATCAAAAATCACATTTTATAAAAATCAACCACTAATGGTTATGCTACATATATCCACAGGAGACAGTCTAAGTGGTCTTCAGAAGAAAGATATAAATTGAAATTTATTTACTAGAAAATAATAAATATCAATATAAATGAGTTGAACATTAAACCCAGAAAAACAAAAACTTACAAAAAGAAAAAAAAATACAAGTGTATAAAAGCTTAACCAGAAATTAATAAAATGAAAAAACCCTTATAAACATCATAAAATAAAAACTGGTTCTTTGAGAAATGCAAAAAAAAGAAAGACTTGTGATAAATCTGAATAAGAAAAAAGAGAGAAAACACAAATTAATTACTGAAGGTGACAAAAAAAAATACCTGTGTGTATAGTATTATGTTTATATGTTTAGATTTTGAAAAATAGGCAAGGAGTTAAGTTCCAAGGTTAAAAAAAAAAAGACCAAGATAATTATAGGTGAGTTTTGTCAATTCTATGAGGAACATAAAATTTTGAAGTTAATTAAGTAATCTTCACAGAAAAGAGAAAGATATAAAGCAAATAATGCTATAAGATGAATGTAACTTTGGTCCTAAAACCACGTAAGAATAGCCACCAAATCTTTACAAACCAATCCCACTTATAAAAACAAAAACAATAAAATATTAGCAAGTTCATTTTAGCACAGTAATAAATGATAATACCTAAGACCTAACAGATTTCATTCTCAGTATGCAGAATGAATCATTAAGAATTAGTGGGGAGTGGAGGGAAAGAAGTTAAGTGTAAAATGTTTATTTGCAATTGAACTTTAAGTTGTTACAAGCTTAAAATAAACAACCATATTTTATGTATGTCCTGAGGTAAAGCAACAGCAACAAAACAAAAACCTACAGAAGTTCTCCTTTTACTAAAGTAAAAGACAAAGGTATCAAAGCATATGGATACAAAAAAAAATCAGTGAAAAAAATGATGGGTCCAAAAAACCAACAAAATGGCAACAGTAACTCCTTCCCTATGAATAATCACTTAATGTAAAGCATTAACTCCTAAACTAAAAGACATAGAGAGGTTGATGGAAAAAAGTTGAATGAGAACTGAATATATGCTACCATGTAAAAGATACAAAGAAACTCACTTTAGCTTTAAAGATACATATAAGCTGAGGTGAGGGGATGGAAAAAGTATACTAACAATTAACTATCTGTAAGTAAATCAGTAAAACAATCCCATATATAATAGCATAACAAATAATAAAATAGGAATAAACAATTAAAAAGGTGAAAGGCTTATTTTCTGAAAAATACTATACACATAGCACTATAAGATATTGAGGAAAATCCAGGCATGGTGGCACATACCCGCAATCCCAGGGACTTGGGAGGTTGAGACAGGAGGATTATAAACTCAAGTCTGGCCCCAGCAACTAAGATCCTGTCTCAAAATAAGAAATAAAAAGGACTGGGGTTGTAGTTCAGTGGCAAAGTGCCCCTGGGTTCAAACCCTAGTACTGTCAACATTTTTTTAAAAAGTAAGATGAAACAGGGGCTGGGGATGTAGCTCAGTATGTAGAGTTCTTGCATGTGTTCAAGCACAAGTCCCTGGGTACAATTCACAGCACCACAAAAACAAATAAAATAAAAATGAAATTTAAAAAAAATGAAAAAGAAAAAAAAGTAAGATGAAGCAAATGTAAAGAAATGTAAATGAAAGACTTCCATTTTCATAAATTGGAAGTCATTATTGATAACATGTCCATACCATATATTATGGTTTGGTTATGAGATATCCCTCAAAAGTTCCTATGTTGATGCACAGGTGAAAAAATTGGATTTTGAGAGGTATAACCTAATTGATCCATCCTAATTTGAATGGATTGAGTGGTAATGGTAGGCAGGTGGGAAATGGATGGAGGAAGTGGGTCACTGGGGACTTGTCCAAGAAGGGTTCACCTTCACTGTGGCCACTTACCCTATCTCTTTTTCAGTTTTTTGACCTCTGGCACACACTTTGATCAAAATGCTCTGCCTTACCTTAGGCAGAATACACTTCTCCTCTAAGTTGCTCTTTTCAGATATTTCAGTCACAGTGACAAAAATCTAACACACCATCTAAAACAATCTACAAGTTCAACATAATATCAAAATTCCAATGGCATGTTTTGCAGGGAAAAAAAAAAACTTTCTGTATATGAAACAACAAAAGACCAGGACTAGCCAGATAAATCTTCAGAAAACAGCACCAATCTGGAGGCATCACAGTTCCTGACTTCAAAACATAGTACAAAACTACAGTAATCAAAACAGTATGGTGGGGGAGAATCTAAGATATCAGATTAGAGAAAGAATGCACTTTCCAGTTGCTCCGTTTCTTGGGATTCAAGCAATGAGAGTACTGCTTTCCAGTGAAGTAGATGACAGCAGGAATCCACTGAAATCCAATATCAGAATCAGAGGCACAGATATCTAGTTGCTTTGAACATAGGAAAAGGAAGAATATCTTTGAGGCTCTGCTGGTAGTGCTGATGGTGCCAATTCACTGTAGAGGGGAGAGGTCACACAGGCAGAGAAAGAAAAACTATAAAAAAAAAATTGGCATGGGAAAACCTGTTGAACACAGAGACAATCTGATCTTAACTGATCCAGAGGTAGTGCAGCAAGCTGGTGATTAAAAAGTACCCCATGTTTCTGTGCTGGCAAGCAGAGAACTAAGGCATATCACTATCTTGAAGTGGCCATGCAGCAGTTTTCTTCTCTGGGAGATTATAACAAGTGTTATCATACTGTCCTAGCAAGTGGGTGTAACTAAGGTGGTTTAAACTAACACTTGAATTAAACTGTGTCAGAGCTAAGAGAAAACAACAGTAACACAGGATTTATTACAAAAGAGAACTACAACAAAAGAACATTCTCACAATAGAGAAAGAGGAATGTTTCTCAACATGAGCAAGTCCAAGACTCTGAAAACATGAGGAAACAGGCAAACAAGTCTCCCCCTGAAGTTTACAATTCCCCAACAAAGGAGCACATAGACATTGAAGGGGATGAAATTTCAAAAAGATTATAAAACATTATTAAAATAAGTAATGGATTAAAAGAAATCTAAGGAAACCATTAAGAGTAAATACAGGAGATAAAAGACCAATTCAACATAGAGATAAAGATTCTGAAAAGAAACCAATCACAACTTCTGGAAATGAAAGACAATAAATCAAATAAAAATTTCACTTGAAAGTATCACCAACAAAGACAGAGTATATGAAATGGATAACTCTAAAAAATAAATGAACAGAATCAGAATACACAGAAACTCTGAGATAACATTAACAGGCCAAACCTTAAGAATGACATGAACATCCACACACAGGATGCATATAGAGCACAAAAGATCAAAAAAGAATCTCTCTAAGACACATGATAATCAAACTGCCTCAGGTCTGACTTCTCAACTCAGACTCCAAAATCCAGAATGTCTTGGATGAGAGCATCCAAACTCTGAATGGAAACAAATGTGAGGCAAGGCTGTCATATCCAGTAAAACTAACATTCAGAATCAAAGAACAAATAAAAATGCTTCATAATATGGATGTCCACTATACCAGCACTACAGAAAATGCTTACAGAAACACTAAACAAAGAAAAATTCAAACATAAATCCCAGAGCTCTCAAATGGATGAAGTTCTCCAGAAGAGGAATTAAGTAAATGAAAATTCAGAACAAATTAAATTTATGAAAGCAGCCAAAATGGCTGGAAATAATAAATGTCTCTCCATAATAACTCAATATAAATGGTCTCAACTCTCCAATCAAAAGACATAGACAGGCAGAATGCATTCAAACACAAGACCCAACTGTATGCACTTTGCAAGAGACTCATCTGACAGGCAAAGACATCCACAAATTGGAAGCAAAAGAATAGGAAAAGATATTCCATGCAAATGGAATAAAAAACCAAGCAAAGTTCAAGCAAAAAATAATCAGAAGTGACAAGATGGGAGATTACATATTGTTATAAGAAACAATATAACAAGAAGATATGAGAGTAAAGATTTATGCCCAAAATGTCAGTGCTCCTAGTTACATAAAGCACCTGCTTCTCAGGGGGTATCACAATACCAGACCTTCAACTATACTGCAGAGCAATAGTAACAAAAATGGCATGGTATTGGCACCAAAACAAGTAGATCAATGGAATGGAATAGAGGACAGAGAGACAAACCCACAGAAATACAGTTTTCTCATACTAGACAAAGGTGCCAAAAACATACAATGGAGAAAAGATAGCCTCTTCAACAAATGGTGCTGGGAAAACTGGAAATCAATATGCAGAATAATGAAACTAAACCCATATCTCTAACCCTGCACAAAACTCAACTCAAAATGGATCAAGGACCTAGGAATTAGACCAGAGACCCTGCACCTAATAGAAGAAAAAGTAGATACAAATCTACATCATGTTGGCTTAGGACCAGACTTCCTTAACATGACTCCAAAAGCATAAGAAATAAAAGCAGAAATTAGTAATTGGGATAGATTCAAACTAAAAAGCTTTTTCTCAGCAAAGGGAACAATCAGCAATGTGAAGAGAGATCTAGAAGACCCTAAGAATTTCACCAGAAAACTTTTGGAACTCATAAATGAATTCAGTAAAGGAGCAGGATATAAAATTAATGTTCATAAATCTAATGCATTTTTATTTGTAAGTGATGCATCCTCTGAGAGAGAAATTAGGAAAACTACCCCATTCACAATAGCCTCAAAAAAAAATATACTTGGGAATCAATCTAACAAAAGAAGTGAAAGTCCTCTACAATGAAAACTACAGAATACTAAAGAAAGAAATTAAAGAGCATCTGAGAAGATGGAAAGATCTCCCATGTTCTTGGATAGGCAGAATTAATATTGTCACAATAGCCATATGACCAAAAGTGCTGTACAAATTCAATGCAATTCCAATTAAAATCCCAATGACGGACCTCAGAGAAATAGAGCCAGCAATGATGAAATTCATTTGGAGGAATACGAGACCCAGAATAGCTAAAACAATTCTTAGCAAGTAGAGTGAAGCAGGGGGTATTACAATACCAGACTTTCAACTATATTACAGAGCAAAAGTAACAAAAACAGCATGGTATTGGCACCAAAATAGATAGGTAGATCAGTGGTACAGAATAGAGGACACATACAAATCCACATAAATACAGGTATCTCATACTTGACAAAGGAGCCAAAAACATACAATGGAGAAAAGATAGCCTCTTCAACAAACAGTGCTGGGAAAACTAGAAATCCATAAGCAGCAAAATGAAACTAAACCCATATGTCTCACCCTGTATAAAACTCAACTCAAAATGGATCAAGGACCTAGGAATTAGACCAGAGACTCTGCACCTAATAGAAAATAAAATAAGTCCAAATCTTCATCATGTTGACCTAGGACCAGATTTCCTTAACATGACTCCCAAAGCGCAAGAAATAAAAGCAGGAATCAATGATTAGGATAGAGTCAAACTAAAAAGCTTTTTTTCAGCAAAGGAAACAATCAGCAATGTGAAGAGAGATCCGTCAGAGTGGGAGAAAATCTTTGCTACACACACTTCAGATACAACACTACTCTCCAGAATCTGCAAAGTACTCAAAAATCTTTACACCAAGAATATTAATAACCCAATCAATAAATGGGCCAAGGAAATGAACAGACACTTTACAGAGGAAAATCTACAAGCAATTAACAGATTTATGAAAAAATGTTCAACCTCCCTAGTTATAAGAGAAATGCAAATCAAAACCAGGTTAAGATTTCATCTTACCCCAATTAGAGTGTCTTTTATTAAGAATACAGACAACAACAGGTGTGTGTTTAGAGCAACACAATTCACAATGGTTAAACTATGAAAACAACCTAGGTATCCATCAAAAGTTGAATGGATAAAGAAAATATGATATACAGAATGGAATTTTACTCAGCTGAGGAGAATAAATTATGTCATTTGGAGAGAAAGAATGGAACTTGAAAACATTATGTTCAGAGAAATAAGCCAAACTCTCAAAGTCAAGGATTGTATGTTTTCTCTCATATGTGGAAGCTAGAAAGGGAAGAGGAAAAAAATGGTTGGTTGGGGTAGATCTCATGAAAATCAGAGGGAGCTCAGTAAAGTAGAGGAAAGGGACCAGGGGAAGGAGTGAGGCAAGAGAGAGAAGAAATACTTGGGAATGATACAACCAATAATATTATCCTATTGTGTGCATGTATGAATGTGTAACAAGAAGTCATACCATTATATACAACTATAACACACCAATAAAATAATAAGGAAAAAATAAAATGCTTGTGTAGAGCAAAAGAAATAAGAGCATAAAGAGAAAGCCTACCAAATGGGAGAAAAGCTTTTCCAGATACTCCTTCAACAGAGGATTAATATCCAGAATATATGAAGAACTCAAAAAACTTAACAGTGAAAAATAATCATTCAATCAATAAATGGGCACAATATCTTTTTTTTGAGAAAATATTTAATTTTAAAATTTCTAACTGTTATGAATGATAAAGCTCGGCATCCTGTTTCCCTTCTTCTCATTCTTTCTGCCTCTTCTGGGATATTTCCAGCCAAATATTGGCCATGTATTTTAAGTACATGCAGTGTTGTATATCTAGACATTAAATTGCTGCTCCATAGTAACTAACACCCCCCCCATATTTTTTAGGGTTAACTGAGGTCTATATTCTAGAGATAAAGGGTTTATGTGTATTATCTTGTTTAATCCTCTGAAATAGAAGGGTTTTTTTTTCAGCTTTACAGACTGAGAAATTCACATCTTATAACTCAGCAATTTGTCCACGATCACTTAGGTGGCAAGTGGGGAAGCAATGGGCACAATATCTAAATAGACATTTCTCAAAAGAAGAAATATAAATGGTCAACAAATATATGGGAAAATGTTCAATATTCATAGCAATCAGGAAAATGTATAGCAAAACTGCACTAAGATTTCATCTCATCCCATTTAGAATGGCAATAATCAAGAATACGAATAACAATTGCTGGTGAAGAAGGGGAGGAAAAGGCACACTGATACATATTTGGTATTACTTTGGAAAATACTATGAAGATTCCTCAAAAGAATAGGAATGGAACCACTACACAAGCCAGCTATTCCACTGCTCAGCATTTACCCAAAAGAACTACAGTCAGCATACTATAGTAACAAATGCATAACAATGTTTATATCAGCACAATTCACAATAGCCAGGCTATGGAACCAGGGAAGGTGCCCATTAATGAGCAAATGCATAAAGAAAATGTGGTATATACACAATGTAGTTTTACTCAATCCTAAAGAAGAATGGAATCAGGGCATTTGCTGGTAAATGGATGGACTTGGAGAACATCATTCTAAGTAAAATAAATCAGACTCAGAATGTCAAGGGTTGAATATGTTGCCTCACAGGTGGAAGCTAGAGAAAAACAGGAATAATAAAGGGCATCTTACAAAAACAGAAGGGAGATCTTCAGATAGAAGGACCAAGGGGAGGAAGAGGGGAGAAAAAAAGTGGAAGAACCAGTGAATAAAATTGACCAAATTATGCTATGTGCATGTGTGAATCTATTCTACTTTATATTTATAAATAACTTAATTTGGTTTTATATATAACTTGGTTTTATATATAACCATTAAAAACAGTAAATACATAGAAGGTAGACCAGTACAATAGGGGAAGGGGACCAGGGAGAGGAAGGAAAGGAATGAAAGGGGAAGTACAGAGGATAGAATTGGAGCAAATTATGCTATGTGCATTTATGAACATGTCAAAATGAACCCCATTATTATGTATAAACATAATTCACTAATAGAAAATGTAAAAGTAACAGTGTGACACTGGCATAAAGACACATGTAGACCAATGAAAAGAATAGAGAGCAGCTTAGAAATAAATGCACACGCATGATTAAATGGTCTTTGATAATTGTGACAAGACGAAATGATGGAGAATAGTCTCCAACAAATATTGTTAGGAAAACCATATATATCCACATGCAAAAATAAAATAAAATTGAACTATTATCTTACACCATACCCCCCAAAATCAATGTAAAATGGATTAAAGACTTAGACTTAAGATTTGAAACTGTAAAACTCCTACAAGAAAATATAGAAGAAAAATTTCAGGACATTGTTCTTGGCAATATTTTCTTGGCTATGACACCAAAAACACAAGTAACAAAAGCAAACAAAGACATATGGGAGTACATCAAATTAAAATGCCTCTGTGCAGGAAGGAAACAGAGTGAAAAGGCTACCTACGGAATAGAAAAAAAAATTGGTAAACATTTATCTGATAAAGGGTTACTCTCCAAAATATATAAGGGACTCCTACAACTCAATGGCAACAAAAGAGAAAGAGGAGAGGAGGGGGGAGGGAAAAGAGGAAAGAGAAGAGGAGGGGGAAAGAGAAGGAGAGGGAGAGAGAAGAGGAAGAAAGGAAAAAAAAGCCCAATTCGATTACCATATAGGCTATGAACTTGAATAGATATTTCTCCAAAGGTGACATAGGAATTGCCAACAGATGCAAAACCAAATAATAATGACTTATCCCTTATGTATCAAGACAGCTTTGATAAATAAGAGCACCAAGTGTTTACAAGGATATGAAGAAAACAGAATCCTTGCACATTACTGTGGGAATGCAAATGTTACAGCTCCTATGAGAAACAGTACAGGAGTTTATTTTAAAATTTTAAAATAGGACTACCATAAAATCCAGTAATCACACTTGTGCATATTTATCCAAAAGATTTGAAACTGAGATCCTGAAGAGATGTTAACACTCCTAAGTTTAGTGCAGCACTATTCACAATAGTCAAAATGTAGAAACAATATTCATGGACATATGAATAGATAAATAAAATGAAACATTACAATGTAATATTATCCATCCTTTAAAAAGAATAAAATTTTGTAATATGTGACAGTACAGATTAACCCTGGGGTCATTATGCTAAGTGAAACAAGCCAGTTACACAAAGACAAATATTTCATGATTCCACTTATATGAAGTATCCAAAATAGTCAAATTCATAGAATACACCTTTTGGCCATTCCATGTCATCTTTGGAGAAATGTATATCTGAATTCTTAGCCTATTTTGTAATCAAGTGGAATAAGAATGAGATGTGAAATTACTAATTAATTGGAAAAAGGTTTCATTTAAGCAAATGAATAAATTCTAGAGATCTACTATACAACATTGTGCTTCTAGTCTACAATATTGTATTGTACACTTCAAAAATTGCTGAGGGTAGATGTCAGGTTCAATATTTTTACCATGATAAAAAATTAGTAGTAGTTATTAATAAAGAAGAAAAGCCACATAATAAACTTAAAACATTTTTAAACGTCAGTTTT
Source organism: Glaucomys volans (assembly GCA_020662805.1). Taxonomy (NCBI): domain Eukaryota; kingdom Metazoa; phylum Chordata; class Mammalia; order Rodentia; family Sciuridae; genus Glaucomys; species Glaucomys volans. Next base: position 380,373 of record JAJEJO010002854.1, read on the forward strand.
AAAATTTAAAACCTAGTTTTACAGTTTTATTGAGATATAATAGATATACTTTTAACAAACATTTTTAATTTTAAAAATTATTTTGGTTCATATGAACCAAAAGAAAACTTCCTTAACTTCATAAGGCCATTGATTCTATAGTAACAGCAAATAAAACAGTGAGCTACTACAGGTATTTACCTAGGTACCAGAAACAAAATAAGAAAAAACTGTTTCTCACTGCATTTGAAATTTGTTCTGAAAATTCTGGCCAATATGTAAATTAAGGGAAAAAAAGAGGTATAAAAACTGAAATATATCATTTATAGATTATATGATAAACTTCGTAGAAAATCTAGATATCAATTGAAAAATTATGATAACTAAATAGAAAGTTTGATGATGTGTCTGGATACAAAGTGATACAAATTAAAGTTTCCTATAAAGCAGTAATGACAAATTAAAACTACAAAAAATTACCATACTCAACATGAAAAAAAGAGGAAATACATATAAAACCCATGTGAAAAAATCCTTAGACTAAGCTTGATAAGAATTACAATAACAAATAAAACTGGAATGTTTGTTCTATCAGCAATTATAAGCATTTTACACAAATTAATTCCTCAAATACATATGGCAACCCTGGGAGGTAAATGTTGCTATCCTCACTTTTACAGATGATGAACCAGGGAACAGGCTGACTTGCCCACAATAATAAATAAGATACCCCATGATCCTGTATTAGAGATGCAACCTTATAAGATGAAATTCTTTTTTTGTTATTTTTGTTTGTTTGTTTGTTTGTTTGTTTTTTGGTACTGGGGAACTGGTGATTGAACTCAGGGGCACTTGATCCCTGAGCCACATCTACAGCCCTATTTGGTATTTTATTTAGAGACAGGGCCTCACTGGGTTGTTTAGCACCTCACCATTGCTGAGGCGCCCCAAGGGTGGGGAGAATTATAAATACATTTATTCCACAGTTTACCTGGAAAAGTAAATGCAAGCAGATATGAAAACTGATAACAAGAAAAGGGAGACTGAAACTGTGTTGTTTTAACTCCACAGAGAAACAGGTCAATATCAGAGAGAATCTAAAACAGATTCAAGTACCTATGAGAATTAGTTGGTAAGGGATTAAAAGTTCAAATGACTAGAAAAAGATGCAATATGTGTTGAGATAATACCTCATCATTTAAAGGGGAAAAGCTAGATTTCTGTATGTCATCACACTACAAAATTCATGCAAGTATGATTAATGATCTATGTGTACATTAGAAAATTATGAAAAAAACGAGAGAATATTTAAATGCTTTTGATGTAGAGAATTATTTCTAAGAAACAGATGAAGAGGGAAAGCAGAAAATGGACAGCTGTGATCATATAAAAATTTTAAAGTTCCTTAAAGCAAAGACCATATAAAAAGTATAAATTGACATTCTTTTAGAAACTATGTGATATAAATAATAGTCAAAAATTTAGTTTATTAAGACAAACCATTTCAAATCAATTTTTTAAAGTCAAGAAATATAGTCTTATAAGCTTACAAAAAGTTGTAAAACCACTGATAAAAAATATTTTGAAATTATAAAATAAAGTGAGTTCCTGTTTTTTAACCTATCAGAAGAAATTAAATTTGATAACATCGGTGCTCATGAAGATACAGGAAAATGAGCATGCTCATCATGGTAATTTCTCAGTATTTATCAAATTATAATATACTTATGATTCAGTAGTCCTATTTCAAATATTCTGAGGCTTACAAATAGTGTAAGTGTGCAAAGACAAATACACAAGGATGTTTATTACCTGTTACATTGGCCATGATGACAAAAATTAGATAAAATGTAAATATTCATAGATACAGCGATGACAAAATACATGGTGATCACTCATGATGGCAAATAATAAATGCCAAAAGTATTATAAAATCTAAGAAATATCTAGGCAGAAGCCTATGACACACTGTTAAATAAAAGTAATAAGCTGCAAAATAATATTGATTCCATTTTTTAAAATTGTATTTCCATATGTGTTTTCTAGAATGATACATATGAAACTGCTTACAATCAGCACCTCTGTGAAGTAGATCTAAGAGAGGGAATATTTTTTCTTTTTTTTACATACTGTTTTCCCTGAATATACTGTTACAAGCATGTATTGTGTTATATTTGTGATTTAAAGGACTGGTCTGTCCATACACACAGAGGCTGTCATTTTCTGGTATATAACCAATGAAAAAGACTTGGTTATTCTGAGCTAAGCATCTTCCACTCATTTACCCTCACTAGTTTGCTTTCTTCCACATTCTACCCTCTCAAATACCTGAAGAAAGTTGTCACATATCCCTCAATCTATTATCCAATTAAACAGCCCAAGTTCCCTCATGAATTCCTTATATAAGTAGTTATCAGTTTTCAAAATACTGTTTTAGAATGTCAAGAAACATTCCCTTGGCCTCCCTCTGTCTAGAATGAAGTCAAATGGGTCTATTGTCACCTTTATTTTGACGTGATTTCAACAAATGCTTCTAAGGTCTTAATTAGGTTGTCTGGCAACCACACAAAACTGCTAATTGAAAACAGCAGCATGAAATAAGAGTTTCACAGAAACTCTGTAATACAATTTTTTTGGTAAATCTAAAATTCTGAAAAATAAAGGTCACTGAATAAAATTAAATTATAGAAGTACAAATATAAAATTTATGTCAAGATAACATTTCCCCCAGAAGGTTCACAATGTACTTTCTGTGTCCTGCAGCAATTTATCTATGTATGACTTCTGAGACATGTTATTTTTTGTTGGTATCTGCTTAGGCCTTGTATTTTAACTTCACTGATACCATTAAAAATGTGACAAAACAGTGTAAACAATAAGTGTACAAAAACATTTCATTAATATTCAGAAAAATAATTATGCTTTCTCTGAAAGTTAAGAGGAAATAAGTATGACCAAATTAAATTTTGAATTTAATTCAGGTTAATGACTTCAAATTCTAGTGCTATATTAAAATTAATTTAAACTTTGAAATATTTCACAAGTATAAATATCCACAAAACAAATTCAAATACAAACCAGAAATCCATAAGAACAGTCTTTTTAATAAAAAGAAACATCTTTTTATTAAAGATGCAGGAGGCTCCTGCATCCTCTTAATCATAATTTTAATGTAAATTCATTTGAAAAATTTTTCCATAAGTTATTTAATATTAAAAACAACTGATATAATTACCTTAGGTAAGTGTTTGTAGATAAGACACATTTAATATCACGGTAAGTCTGTGAATAGAATCAAATCAATGAGACTTTTCTAAGGAACGTTTGAACATTTCAAGTGCTCTGATTCATTAACATAAAAACCACACACTAAAAAGAAGTATTTTTTAACATTAAAGTGAGTTCTCAGGAATGGTTTAATCCCAGCTCTGCCCTAGGCAAATAGCTTTTTAAAAATGATAATTTGATTCTATTTAAAAATGTATTAAGTTCCACTTCAGCCCTAAAATTCTAACTTTTATAATGTAGATAACTAGTTACTAGTATTGTAAGTTTACATTTTTAATATGCTGGGGAGTATATTGTTGTGTACAAAGGAATCAGCTTCTTTCATGTATTTTCTGAGACTATTTTATCTTGACCTCCTAAGAAAATTAGGAATGAATCAATCAATCATCTATATTCCTATTTTACTCAAAACTCCAGATTATTGTTAAATTAGCTACAAAACATCTGTTTTCCCCATTGTCTCTTTCAACCCAAGTGACTGCTACAGAAGGCATGAGAGTACTTATTAAAATGTTCCAGATGATGTTGAGGGTAGGAGAAAAGGAAAAATGGAAAGAAAATGTGAAGTCTAAATTTGACCAAAAGAGGCTTTAGTTATTTTATTTAACACAATTAATTTACAGGTAACTTAAAATTTTTCACTCCACAGAATATGTGATTTATAATTCAGAGATAAATATGCAGAAAAATACATAGTTGCATGTAGAGTAACTGAAAATGAAATCCAAGTTTAGAATTTTTAACTTTCATCATTGATTCAAGAGTATCCTTTATGGAAAAATGTTTCAAATTCCATAGATACATAATTGTAATATTAATACCACTTATAAGGCATCAGATGACATAAATGAGATTCTAGTCACATATACAAGCAAGTGCCAATTTGACAGTATTGATAATATAATGCCATTTACAAGACTTTAAGATTCAATACTGGAAAATTATACTATATATACATCTTTCCTTCTTTCCTGATTTTTTTTATAAAAGAAAATTTAAATCAACAATATTCCTGAAAGAGCCAGGTGCAGTGGTTGAGGCAGAAGGATTACACGTTTGAGTCCAGCCTCAGCTAAGTTGCAAGATCCTGTCTCAAAATAAAAAACTGAAAGGGCTGAGGATGTATCTAGGTGACAAAGCCCCCCTGGGTTTAATCCTTGGTACCAAAAATCAAAAGACAATATTTCTGAAGTAAAAAGTAAGCCACAGTCAAATAAAGAACTCAAGTGTTTACAAGGAAGCAGAAAGGAGAAAGGAGTGAAATTTTAGTGTGTGTGTGTGTGTGTGTGTGTGTGTGTCCATGCACATGCACAGTTTGGGCTGTGATGTCTCTGGTGTAAGTAATGTGTTTATAAGCTCTTTTTAAAAATACAGTAATAGTAGATCTAGCTATTAGTTTCTCTGACACTGGCTGACCCTCCACTCAGTAGTTACTTCATGTATTAGCCCCTCTAAGTGGAGCCCTGTAAAAAGGCCAGTTTGCCATGATGGAATGGAAACAGGCTAGTGCAGAAAACCTTCACTCTGCGCCAGAGAGAGCCAAGGGAATGGAGTGTATTGAACTTGTTCACATCTAACCCATTCTTCTCATTTCTCTGTTCTCACTCTTTCCAAGAGGTCCCTAAGGAATTGGAGGAGGGGGAAACAACATAGATAGAAAAGGAGACGCCTTTCTAGTCTATGTGAAATAGGAAGGAGAAATGTGGATGTGGAAACTCCATAGAGAAGGTATGCAATCTGACTTTAGATAAAACTCCTTTCAACAGGACCACAGCTAGTATTGTGGTAGAGAAATCATGTTATTTTTCTTGCTTTAAAATATAAAATAAATACATGTTGACTTGTTGCAAAACAACTGGTAAATAAAGATGGTTCAACATTGCTAAATAAATGGATATATAACCTAAGGAATCCACTGTAATTAAAAAGGCTTTTAGATAAACCACTCCTAGACCAAAAACATCTGCCAGTGGTAGTTTAAAGATTTTTTTTTATTATGATAGTATTTTCCTCTGCTGTGAAGACAGTAAACATGTAGAAAAAGATTTTTAAATGACTATACAAATTTCTCCTGTGTGTTTCTACTCAAAATAGATCAAGACTTCTTTGAATGTGTTTTATATTTGAGAGATACTAAAGGTGAACTATATTTTATTTCATAGCATGTCACAATTTTAATTTTTTAACACACATCACAATTATAGTTCTTTAACTTTTTGTGTGATAATTTGCTTAATTTTTGCCACTTCCCAATGCGTAGGACTGTTTAAGACTGGAGTGACTGTGTTTTATTGTCCAATATACCTACAATGTTAATGTAGGTCTTCATATATAGTAAGAGATTTGATAAAATCTTTTGAAAGAATAAAATACATTTAATAATGTACCTTTCTACAACAAAGGTATAGTAACTATATAAAGACTTGAATAAAATCAATTTAGAGAGGGAAAGAATTCATTCTAAAACTAAGAAGGAACTGTGAGAAATTAGCATTAATCTATTATTATAATCTTTATCTTGAACCCAAAAGCAAGTGATAAAATTTTTTAAAAATACCTTTTTAAAGATAAAATAAGTAATCACCAAAACAACTGGAAGCAATAATGTCTTTGTGTATCTCAATGGAGTCTGAAATACAGCAAATTGTTCAAAATAGTTATTTTTTGAATTTTACAGTTAATAAAAATCTATCAAACTGAGTATAATGATGATATTTCTTATTTGTAATTAGCAGAATATATATTTATCAGTTGTCACATTCCAATGCAAGAACGAAAATTATAAAAATAGTCAATACTAAGTGTTCAAAAAATTTAATGGTAAAAACTCTTAAACCTAAGTTAGCTCTGTCCATTCTATTGTCCTTTCTTTTGATTCTTTTTCTTTATTTAATAATATTGTTTTAACATGTGATTTTACTGATGCCTGGGCCACATGTTGTCATTTCCTATACTGCAAGGCTCTATTATTTTCATTAGTGAAGCTAGAGCTAACAAGGAGAAAAGCTATTACTGAAAGTATAAATGAATGAAGAAACAACATCAGGAAACTAATTCTCATGACCTGCTCTTGTGATAGGGAGTGATTTGCTATTTAATTAAATTATATATAATTCTTGAAAGCAACAACTGGGTAATTTTCCTCTGTAGTTCCACAGCAAACTTCCTCATAGATAATTAGTGGTCAGTAACCATTTTCAATGAATGGATAACTGGATGGATGGATAAGAGACTAATGGAAAATTTCATTATTACATTTACCACTAATTCAGAACTCATAATTATTAGATAAGGACTGATCCAGTGACAATTTCTTGATGGTCTATGAAGAAACAATTAAGTCTCAGATAGAGGAAAGAGCAATGGATTGGGAGTTCTAGGATACGTTAGAACCCATAAGCTTTGTTTTCTTCATCTGCAAATGAAAGAATTATATTACAGGGTTACTAAGATCCTTTCCTGCTCTTATTTTTCATGATCCTCTAATGAAACAAACATTCTAAAGCTTAACAATTTGAGCATTTTTTAAAGGATAATGCCATGCACTTTCTATAACTTAGGCATTCTAAAAAGATAATACCATGCTTTTTAACATTTAAAATACATTTTACATATTTATTAAAACTTATTAATAATACACCTTTTGGCAATACTCTGTTAAAAACTTTTATAATATTTGTAGTATTTTTAACTTAAGACAGGAACTATTAGTTATCCATTTTATAGGTCATATGGTTAGCAAAGTTGTAGTTTAAAATGATACAGTAAGTTAGGCATTTCTGAGTGAAAATTTGGAGTTCTCAGTTAAAGGAAAAACTAAAGAGCAAAAAAATAGAGAAACATTCATACCGCTTGTTCCATAAAGTCAAATTCAGGAGCACAGGTATATACTAAGGTATCGAAATCTGTATATCCTAAGATTCTGGCTGCTATAAGGTCACTCAGGCGAATCTGGAAAAAAAAAGTAAAATGAATTAAAATTACATCAATAATTATAGTCAGTAATAACTGATTTGATGTAAGAGTCATGAAGTCTACAGAGCAGATAAATCCAAGATACACAGATATGCCTCAAAAAATGCAGTAAGTCAAATGTATTCTGTGTTGACTTATCAAGACAAACTGAAAATAAAAAGAAATATCAAGAGAGAAGAAAATCAGAAAAGATCAGAGAAAAATAAGCAGAGAAGATGATAAAGCTAAAATCAGCACTTGTGGGAAGAAACCACTATGCAGTTAAAATCACAAGATTTTATAATCAGAAAATTTATCATTAAAAAAGTTCATTTCACCCAAAAGATTTCATTTCACCTTTCACCACACATTATAAATCATAAACAAACTTTCTGTGCACTGTCACTTTCACAAAGCTTCAGATGCTGATTATATTTGGTATTTCCTGACATTTTTTAAAACATACATTTGAGACATTAAATGAGAGCTATTCCTCATAAGAATCAGAACAATTACACATCTACCTAGATTTAGTTACTTGATCTCTTAGGCATTAAAATTATATACCATAAACAAACCCATTGTGGAGTTCCTTTTTTTTACTAATGATTTACTCCCTATATTTGGTGAAAAAAATTTTTTTTTTTTTTTTTTTTTTTTTTTTGGTACTGGGGATTGAACCCAGGGGCACTCGACCACTGAGCCACATCCCCAGCCCTATTTTGTGTTTTATTTAGAGACAGGGTCTCACTGAGTTGCTTAGGGCCTTGCTTAGTTGCTGAGGCTGGCTTTGAACTCATGATCCTCCTGTCTCAGCCTCCCAAGTGCTGGGATTACAGGCGTGCACCACCGAGCCTGGGCAAGACAAATATTTTTGCACTGAATTCTTAGATCAGAAAAAGAAAAATATCTGGCATGTAAAACACTCATTCAAATTATTTGATAGGGCAGAAATTGTTTTATATCAAGTTTGATAATTTTGAGTGTTTCTCATTCATTCACTGTTCCTCTTATCTATCAACTAATTTAGAGTTGCTCTTTATTTTTCCAATTTAGAGTTCATCATGATGGCTAACAATAAGTTAAACAAACCATTAGAATTTCAAGTTTTTCTCATAGCTTTCACCTAGAGGATGTCACTGAGGACTACCAAGGGAGGATACATGTATTTCTTTTAAGACTTCTAAAGAGATGGATGACAAAATGGAACAAAGCAAGACAAAATCAGAGACCAACTTAGTTGACAAATAAATAACTTAGAAGGCCTAAAAAGCTTTATCATAAAAAAATCTACAAGAAGAGTTAATAACAATAAAAACGAAGGGTAAAAGGGAATGGTATGATATGCTCACGTATGATTATTTCTTAACATAAAGTGCTAGAAATCAAATGTGACTTTATGCATTGTTTTCTATTCCCTAAACTGGCTAGTTAAGTAGGGACTTAGACTTAGAAAAGGGACATCACTTATAATATTAGCTTTAAAACACACATAAATACCACACAAGAGATAAAGCTCTACATATATTTTTTAAAACATGAAAAGACTAAGAACTTTAGCATTCTCTCTTTATATAACAACTATAGATTAAAAATATCAAATAATATCCTTAGTCATAATTATCAATAAATAAAACCACACTGAGATTTTTAGTTCTGTATTTTAAAGCTAAGTACAAAATGCAAGTTAATATCTATAGTAAATGTAAAAATTATTTAAATGACTATGTGTTTTCCCTGCAATATTATAATTAACTAAACAAATTATTAGCTTTTTTTTTTTTTTAGAAGACTAAGTCAGCATTCACTGATATACTTTTTTCCTGGCTGATGCAAAGATCATTGATCTGCAGGATTTATTAATGAATCTTCAAATAACTAGTCTGGGACATCTTCTGTATAATGAAGAAATAAGAATAGATTGTTTCAAGGTTTCATGCAGCTGCATGCTTTTAGGAACTAATGTTTTCATTAGAAAGTACTTACATGGTCTGAAACACCTAAGATTTTAGATGTCAGAAATTTCAAAAAGATTGTTCCACACCACCAAATAAAACCTTGAATTAGCTAGGAAATAAACAGAAGTCCAGTATTAGAAAAACATTACCCAACTAAAATATTCAATTATACCCATATGTGACATTGAATGACTTAATCATGTGAGTTGCATTAGTGAAATACATATATGGGAGCTGTTGAAAAAAAAAGGATGCCCCTTTAGAAAATTTTAACAGCAAGGAATTGAAATTGATGGCATTGCTACAAAATATACAATACTAGAGCACTACATATCTTAAATCTAAAGGAAATTGCGAAGTTATTTTTTTCAAAATTTGTTAAGACAGTGATTAAGCATTTACTTCCAATTGTTATTACTCAGCTGAATATCCATTTTTCAAAACACAAAAAGTTCTTTTGGCAGTTGTGTAGAAATATGTGAGTCCCTCTTCTAGAAAGGAAAATCTGAAATTTGAAAATTGAAGTTTTCACTTTTTTAGAAGAGAAATGTGCACTAAAACAGACAAGGAGGCTACTGGGTCTTGTTGTTGCTTAAGTTTTTGTTTAGCCTTGATTAAACATGGACTCAAGGTAGCCTGAGGAAAATTACAGCAGCTTAAATCCAAATCTCTCCATATATCAACAAGTAGAATCCTATAACTGCAAATACTGAAAACAATAGTACGAACTTCAATCTATAAATGGAAAAGGAAACAAACAAAGCAGAGTTATATCTCATATTCCTGACATAAGCCTTTGCAGAAAATGAGGGAAGAGCCATTAAGCTACATAGAAAAGAGGGAAGTGAGGGGCCAAAACTTAACTCAAATAACCCTGGGAAAGAGAAAAGTCCTGGAGAACTGAGGACAGACTATAGAGCTGGGAATGGTTTAGATATCAGAAAGGCACTCCTTTGGGATAGAAAGGAGGATAAACAGGGAGAAAAACCCTTTGGAAAACACATAGAGAAGGAAATAGGAAGGGAAATTTTAGTATTCAGCAGAACAAATAGTCACAGCTGCTATCATGAGGGGATGGTGGAGAGGGAGAGAGAGAAGAAGAAAGAAAAACAGAAAAAGTGGAGAGAAGAAAAAGTTATATTTACTGAAAAAAATATTAGATTGATAGAAGTAGTTGCACTTGGACAAGAAAATACCAATCCTGTCTACAAAATAATTAGATAAAAGATGCCTATTTATCTGCATAAAGCTTCATAAGAAGATAACAAAATTGAGTCAAATATTTTAGCTGATGAAATTCACACCAACAAACAACACAAAGTTCACAATGCAGAAGAAAAACACTATGCAGAAATAAGATCTGAATTAAATATCTTCAGACGATCAGATAAATATTCAAAAGTATAAATATATAAAAAGCAGCTTAAATAAGAAACTCAAAAACTAAGAACATAAATGAGAGAACAAAAATTATTAAACACAGGAAAAGGAAGAAAAGGAGAATACCAGAAAATGAAGACTATTTTAAAAATGAATAAAGGATTCAAACAAAAAAACTAATAAGGACATTTTTGAGGCAATAAAACAACCAAAGAATGAAAATGAGATCAGAAGAGAGTAAAAAAGATCAGAGGAAGCTGTTGAACTGAAAGACAGGGACATACTTATACAGTTCCTGAAAAACAAAAATAAAGCGATGAATCACAGAGCTGGTATTTTAAACTATAATCCGAGAAATTTTTCCATAAATTAAAATTTGAATCAACATTTGAAAAGGATACAATGGGTACTGGGAAAACTGAATTTGTATGGTAAACTAACTTAAGACATATTCTAGTAAATCTATTTTAAAATGAAAAAAATTCCTCTGAAACTCCTGGCAAAAGATTTTGGCTAGCATCAGACTGATTAAAAGAAATATATAGCCATGCATACTTGTGCACACCTACAATCCCAGCTACTTGGGGAGCTGAGGAAGGAGGATCCTATCTTCAAGGCCAGCTTCAGCAAATTAGCAAGACCCTGTCTCAAAATAAAAAGAGTCTGGGGATGTAGCTCAGGGGTAGCATACCTCTAGATTCAAACTGCAGTACTTTGCCACCACACACACGTAACAGAAATAAAGGAAGCAAAGCAACAGTGTAGCAGTGTTTTTAGAAACTGAAGAAAGTTTGTGAACCAATGACTTCATATACAACAACCTGTAATTCAAGTATAAAAGTTAAAGAAAAATAGCTTAGAGTATGCAATAATTGCAAAAGTAATATTAACCTCCCTGGTAAGAAAGTTTAAAATGAAGAATGATATAGAGAAACAAAGTAAATATAACAAAACACAGAGAAAATTTATAAGATTTTCAAATGTGATACCCAATTCATACTATAAAGAGAAAACATCTTAAAACTGATTCAGAAAGGTGAAAAACAGAAGGGCAGCAGGAGTACCAAGTAAATGATGTCCATGTTAGAAACCCAGGGAGATTTGTGTAAAGCAATGGCCAGAAGAAATGAAAGAGTAAAAATAAATTAACTAAACCCTTGTCTAACATTCTAGATTAAGAAATAACAAAATAAACCAAAAAAAAAGCATGAGAAGAAATTCTCATGAATAGAAATCATTATATTCATGAATATATGTTGCTCTTTATTTCTTACTAATTTTCTAAGTTCCCTTCTCTCATCATTTCCTTTCTGTTATAAGAATGTCAATTAATTTGCTTCTCTGTAAGCAACAAATTCTCTTCCTTTTCCTTGATCTTAGAATGTCTTCATTTCTGCTTTGAAGAGGGTCACCTTTAACTGTAAATACAATTCTTGGTTGACATTTCTATCAGCTCTTCTCAAATGCTGTGCCACTTCCTGGCCTCCACGATTTCAGGTGAGTCCACTGTAATGCAGACCAGTTTGCCCTTATAGCTAATGTGCCATTTCTTTCCATCTGCCTTCAGGAATTTTTCTTTGTGTTTTGTTTTCAGAAGTTTAAGAAGTCTCATGGCATGAGACTACCCTATGTGGGATTTGCTCAGTTTGATTCTGTAACTTTGTCTTTTGCCAAATTTGGGAAGTTTTCAAGCATTACTTTTTCAAATACTTTTCAGTCCCTATCTTTTCCCATTTTTGCCACAATTTTTTTTTATGAACCTTTATTTATTTACTTGGATGCAGTGCTGAGAATCGAACCCAGTGCCTCACACATGCTAGGCAAGTGCTCAACAACTGAGCTACAATCCCAGCCCCTTGCTGCAATTTTAATGATACAAATGTTAGACCTTTTTTTATTGCCCCCAACAGATCCCTGAGACTCTGATATTTTCTTCCAGTCTGTTTTCCCTCCACGTACATTGGGTAATTTCCATTGCTTTATCTTCAAGTGCACTGATTGCTTCCTGTCATGTTTGTTCTGTTATCAAGCCCATTCACTAAGTTTTTAAATTTGTTATTGTATTTTTCAGTTCTATAATTCTCCAGTTGTGCCTTTCATTTAAAAAAGAAAGTTTTTATATTTCGGTGAAATTTTCTAATCTTTTCATTTGTTTCTAAAGTATTTAAAATTGCTCAGTGAAGTATTTTTATAATGACTATTTTAAAATCCTTATCAAATAATCCCCAACATCCATTATCCAAACTCCATCCCCCTCTCTTCCTCCCCCACTCCCCAGCAGCCTCTAGTGAACACTAATATATGTTTCAACCCACTACTTTTAAATATCCACATAAGAGAGAGAACATGCAGTGTTTGTCTTTCTGGGTCTGACTTCTTTCGCTGAACATAATTGTCCTCCAATTACATCTATTTTGCTGCAGATGACAGGCTGCATAATATTCCATTGCATATACATAACACGTTTTCTTTGTCTATTCAACCACTGATAGGCATCTGGGTTGATTCAGATGGTATTGAACATAGTGCAGCAATAAACATGCAGGTGTCTCTTTGGTATGCTGATACCATTTCCTTTGGATATATACCCAGAAATGATAACTAGGTAGAATAAATTCTAGTGTTCTACACTACTGTGGGTGACTACAATTCACAATAAACTCTTATATATTTTATTGATAACTATAATAAAGGAGGATGAAGGCTCCCAATACAATGTCATGATAAGGAGATTGAAATGTCAATTGCTTTGATTTGATCAGTACACATTATATGCCTGTATTGAATTATCACACTCCATAAAAATGAACAATTTAAACAATTAGCAAAACGAAATATACAGATTTAAAGAAAAACATATATTTCTATTCATCTCAGTGTTGGCATATATTGTCCCCTCTCATTCAACTTGTTATTTTTCTTATTCTTGCTATAATGAGTGGCTTTCTATTGTGTCTTGTTAATTCTGAGTATTGCATTAGAGACTGTAGGTCCTATTTTAATGTTCTATGCTAACAGATAGTCACCTTATTTTGGTTTAGCATGCAGGTCCAAGTTTTTTTTGTATACTATTGTTACAATGCCAATTTGGTTTTCAGAGTCTTTGCAGTGCTGTTCTGGTAGGTTTAATTCACCTGGTGCCCTTGTTGGCTTCATTTCAGTCCCCCATCATATTGCCCATAGGAAGGAATACACTTCTTCAGTACTCTTGCCATTAGATGGAGGGTTGAAGACACCAGGTTTGTGAGGGGCAAAGAGTGCTTTCTTGGCTGGCCTTCTGTGAGTACCGCTCCTGTTCAATCCCTGCTGGTGCCACTGAGGCTGTCCACTGACACAGGGGTAGGAGAAATAGTAGATGCCAGACCCATGGAATGGAGAGCATTTCCCTGGGTCTACTCTGAGAGTCCCTTCCTCCATCTCTGTCCCCCAGAGCTGATAATGTTCCTGCTCCAACTTTGCCACTGTCCTGGTGGAGGAAAACAACGACCAAAGTAGATGACTGCTACTGGGTAAAGACACAAGAGATGTTGGGCCCAGGCTGTCTTCTGCCACTGCACTTAATTTCAAGAGATGACCTGTTGTGTTTTTGGCTGGACTAGCAATGGAGGCTTAGTTATAAAATCATGAATTCATATACATACACACAAATGTATATATGCATGCACATTTTATATATATACACACACATATATATGCATATATGTATACATATATATGTATACATATATATGCATATATGCATATATATACATATATATGCATATATGTATACATATGTATATATATGTAAAGGGCCTAGAAGCAAGAACATATACTGATAATAATGAGAACATCTACCACTCAGGTCTTGATTTCTAAATACCCTTCTCCACTAAAAGGAACCAGGATTGATTCTAGGATTGGGGCAAGAAAAATACAAGATGAACCTGAAGCATCTTATTGAGTTAGAATGTAAGCAAGCATCCAAAGACCTGGGAAGGCAGGTCAAAGAATCAAAGATCCAGCTTGAAACCATTTATGATGACACAATTGTATTTGTGCATAATGTGAATTTTCTCTATGTAAATAACAAATTATTCCAGCATCATTCGTTGAAAATGACCTGCAAGTCAATCTTACTCAAATTCCTTGGAATCTAAATATCACCTGGGGAGAAATGACATTATATAGAGCTTACCTACATGTAAACATGGTTTATTTTTCTATTTAGTGGGATATTATTTGTGCATTATGAATTTAAACATGTTTCGCCATGGAAATATTGTCATATTTGTTAGCTTTACTCAAATACTATGTATTTTCTTCCTAATATGTAAATATATTTTCAAAAGTATGTTTTCTGTTTGTTGCCAACTTTTCTACACTCAGACTTATAGCGTAATTCTTATTGTTCCAAGTGTATTGCTGAAAATGTAGTAGAAAATGTAGTTTAAGTCAAAAAAAGTTCCTTTAAGTACAGCTTTGGCAGAATTCCTTAAATGTCCAAGGGCATTGATTTACTTGTTATTTTTCAACAGTCTAAATTTTTTATTTTCTATTGATTTATCAAATTGCCTAATTTTTCTGAAGTTAAAAAATACCATTTATTAGAAGTCTCATGAGATCCAACATCTTAGTGGACAAATCTTTCTATATTTTTCACCAAAAGGAATAAGAAAATGCCTCCAGAAAATAAAACAGGCAACTCATTGCATTTTGTTCTTTTGAATTCTGTGAAGAATCATCTACCATCTATCTCCTCATCTTACTATAACATTTCTAGTTTCATTTATATATATATATAATATGTAAACATACAGCTTTTCAATATGGAAGGTATTGTTTTTACAGCAATACATTGAAGACTCAATGAGAATAGATGCCATCTAAGGACTATTTTCTACCTTTGATAGTAGTTATTGAGTAGAAAGAAACTGTATTAAAAAAATGAAACTTACCCAAAAGTTGAGTTCAGAAACTCCCAATTTTTGAATTTGATTTTTCTTTAAAATTATCACCTAAAATAAATGTGACAGGAAATGAAATAAAATTTATAATTGTATTTTATATGAAAGGTACATTTCAAAAACTACAAAGACACACTCTTCCATCTCAACTATTACCAGCCATTTGCCTCCTTAACTGTTGACTTTTCAAATTTCAGACATGACATTGCTAAATGCTTTGTGTGCTAAAAATTTGCCTCTTGAATCGAGTTCATTTCTCAATGAGTTATGATGTGCTTTTTCTGCAACGCAGAAACATCGGAAAAGGTAGCAGATGTGTGGACAGCACCACTTTTTACTGATGAAAAAATATGACACAATGTTGAAAACAGCAAGAATACATTTTTTAGGGGGAAGGAGAAAGTGAAAGGATTCATTACCATGAGGAAAAAAGGTACAGGGTACAGGAAGCAGAAATGTTAAAATCTGCAAGCAATCTTAAACTCATCTGCATATGGCAAAGTGCTATATTTGGGCAGTACTGTGGATGGTATCATATTTGATCAGTGTTGAAATGGAAAGTAGCAGAGAATATTCCTGATTCTGGCTTATGTATATCAAAAGGGTGATGAAAAATAATACAACTGACCACTGAACCATCATTCCAAACACATAACCACATGAGTGTCATTCTATGAGAATTATGTGAGGAGACTATGTACTTATCCTATACTTATCCTATATATATTTATGTTGCCATTGCTCAAAGTAGTTTGGAACTTCACTTTCTAAACTGCCTTCACAGATAACTTAATTATAAGTGCAAGAAAATTGGCCCTATTATTTTATTCTCATTTTAGTCACAAGATTTTGGTCATTTTCAAAAATCCAATGAAGATTTGACACCACTGAGAATATGCAAAAGAATGTACCAAAAATCTGAAGGCAATTCAAGGATTTTAAGAAATGATTCAGGCAATGGCAATGTCATTTTAATAAGTATTTAATCTACTAAAATGAGTTAAGGGAAAATAAGCTATTTTCATCATAAATTGTGGGATATCTTTAAAGTAAGTCTCAATCATTTTTAAAGTATTTACTTGTATACTGCTTTAAACAGGGAAATGGTACTATACTATTTTTCAAGGATGAGATACAGAAAAAGCTTTATTTGGGAAGAAAAGGGCCCTATTTATTCTCCTATGCTGACAATAGATAGAAAATTCTGCTACTTAATATATGAAAAAAAAACAAGAAAAACTTCATAAGTTTAACAACACTTACCCATGACATTAACAAAGATGAAGAATAATATGAAGATAAGTACATTGGATTTCCAAACATCAAAATGAAACAAAGGAAAACTGAAGCCTGAAAAATTAAAAAAAAAACTCATGTTTTATAGTACATGTATAGTATAATGCAAACTTTAGAGGCAAACAGCCATTTCTTTTTTTTTTTTTTTAATTGAACACAAATGGAGTATAGCTATTGTTTCACTGGTTGTACAAACAGCCATTTCTAATGCAAATCTCATTTGTACCAAGAAGATGAACATATCCTGGCCAAATTATAGTAGAATTTTAAGTCACTACAAGGTTCTAAGCATTAAACTTCAAGATCATAATATCTATATAGCATGATGCATTTTATTCTATATCTGCTACTTGGATAAAAAATTAACTGTTATTTCTATTGCTTCAATAATAGAATAACATAATATGAAAGACTTAAATAATAAATATTATTTTATTATTT
This sequence comes from Glaucomys volans, assembly GCA_020662805.1. Taxonomy (NCBI): domain Eukaryota; kingdom Metazoa; phylum Chordata; class Mammalia; order Rodentia; family Sciuridae; genus Glaucomys; species Glaucomys volans. Next base: position 397,615 of record JAJEJO010002854.1, read on the forward strand.
TAGCAAATATTAGTTTCCCTAATCTTATTTTTGTTGGATTGCTACATAATTTGCATCACTTTTTTTTTCTTTTCTTTTTTTTTTTTTTGGCAGTGCTGGGGATTAAACCAAGGGCTTTATGGTTGCAAGGCAAGCACTCTACCAACTGAGCTATATCCCCAGCCCCATAATTTGCATCGCTTATGAAGCTTTATTCTTGTTTTGTTTTTAAGAAAAATACATTTGGGAACTAAGAAAAAAACAAAAATTCAACAGTATAAAATTTCAGTTGCAAAGTGTCATAGTCATGCAAAGTTTCAAAAACCTCAGGTATTAAGGAGAAAGGCAACTGAAAAAGTAGTGACAATAAAAAAATAAAACAATAATTAAAAAATAAAAGTTTTAGAAAGCACAACACATCTACAGTTTAGTTGAAAGTATAATCTGCTATAATGCAGGATTTGTAACATTTCCAGTTTTCCTTCTAGATGCCATCAGCATGGCATGTATTAAATACTACCAAAAGGAAGTACTCCATAAAACAGAATTTTTCATGTTTTATACTCCAAGAACTTATTTTAATATTTGACTTATAAATATTTAAAATGTTACCATATTCATATAAATGATCTTCCGAAATTTGCATGGCTCAATGTACCCCACAACATACATGGGAAATAATGAGGCTATCTGAAATAAAAATACAAAAATGCAAAAGTGAAAAAATCATAGTTAACAGATACTTCACTGTTTATAGGCAAAGTAAATATAAGAGGGAGATCTATTTCTGATAACAGAGACAAAGTAATTTGAACCACTCTTTCAACTGAGAAGTAGAATAGCTAAGAAAAAATATAAATGTAAATATGTATGTATATATATATATATATATATATATATAAGCAAATGGGAAAATATAAAAAATCTGTAAGTATGAAAACCACAGATTATTAACAAGGTAAATTAGAAATTAGGAAAATAAAACCAGGAAAAAGATATAACTCTGTAGTAATGAGCATGACATTTTGGGTTCCTTTTCTCTCGGTTCCAACAGAGGCAGATGCTGCCAGTTGAGAGGCAACTGAGCAGTTGAACAGGCATGTCAGGCAGACTGGACAGTATGGCACACCAAGGAAGAGATGGCTGGTAAACTCCCAGACTTGTATGAAGATATTTCAGGATTTTTAGTGTCTTACTTTACCTGCTAGAAGCAAAGTTAATCTTGTCTGGAGAATGCGCATATCAATTTAGCCTTAATTTAACTCTATGCCATATCAAAAAAGTGGCAAGCGTGAGAAGAGATAAAACATTATCACAAAAAGCATAAAAACAGGTCTGCAAAGAATCTAGATAAGGCATCAATAAACTTGTCATGTAAAAAGCCAAATAGTAGACATGTTATGCTTTATGGGGCACGTATGGACCCTGTTGTACAGACTTCTTTTTGTTTTTAAATTTTTTCGACAACACTTTGGAAATACAAAAACAATTCCTAGCTTGTGAATCACTCAAAAACATGTCTGGCATCACAAACATAAACTTAAATTATGCTTGACCTGTTCAAGGAAATAACAGAAAGAACTGAAAATTCCAGGAGGGTGCAAGCCATTAAAAAAGTGGGGGGAATCAAATTTGCTGAGCACCATGGTATACACTCATAATCCCAGTTACTCAGGAGCCTAAGGCAGGAAGATCACAAGTTCAAGGTCAGACCGGGCAACTTAACACTTGTCTAAAAATACAAAATAAAAAAATGGCTGGGGATGTACCTTAGTGGTAGAGCAGCAGTACCATAAAAAAGCAAAAACAAAAAAAGAAGCAAATTGAAATTTTAAAATAATATTAAAATAATCAATATTAAGAAGTTAACAAATGAGTTTAAAAACAGGATAAACACAGCCAAACAAAAAACTGGGTGAACTAAAAGATGAGTCAGAAGAACACATCTGGAAAGAAGCACAAAATGATAAAAGACCAAGAAATTTACTTGAATACAAGCATAAAGATCAGTTCTGCTACACTTTACATCTTAAGAAGAGAGGAGGGAATTAGGCAGAATATTTAAAGAAATTAAATATTCTTTGCTATAGCAAAGAACTTCCCTAAATTTATAGGCAGTATCAAGCAATGATCTGTGAAGTATCACAAATTCCCAAAGAATAAAAACAAAACAAAACAACCCCCCACAACCAACTCCTGAGCACAGAGGCATATCACTATAAAAACAGCACAAGAGCAACAGCAAAGAAAAAACTCTTAAGAACTGCTGGAAACTAACATACTACAAAGCTATAGTAACCAAGATAGAATAGTCAAATTGGTCAATGGAACAAAATAGAGGGTCTAGAAATAAACCCACACAAAGGCAGGTAGCTAAGCTTTGAAGAGAAAGGATAGTCTTTTCAGCAAAGGGTACTGGAACAACTGTACATCCAAATGCAAAGAAAAGCCTCTGGACATGGACCTTACATAAAAAATTTAGCTTAAAGTAGATTTTAAACTTGAAAGTAAAAATCAAAACTATAAAACTTTAAAATATAGGAGAAAATTGAGGTGGGTCTTGCATTTGATGATGAGTTTTTAAACACAACATCAAAGGCAATATCCATGAAAGAAAAAAAAAATCAGTAAACTGAACTTCATTAAGCTAAAAACTTCTGCTCTGCAAAAGACACTATTAAGAAAATGAAAAAATAAGCCAGAGAAAATCTTTGCAAAACACATATGTAATTAAAATAGCAGTATCCAAAATATACAAAGCACTCTCAAAACTCAGCAATAAGAAAACAAACAACCCAATTAAAAATGGGCAAGGATCCAAGATGGTGGACTAGAGGGAGGCTGCATTCCTTGTTGCTCCCTCACTCAGGATTCAACCAGAGGAAATATTGTTTCTCTGCAAGGTAGCCATAGCTGCCCACTGTTGGCCCAGTGTTCTTCCACCACTGATCACCCACCATTTGCTCACCTTTCACCTGCCCATCACCCACTGCCCGTCTGCAGACCATTAGCCATTTGCCTGTGGATCACCCTCTGTCCACTGCCTGCTGCTGCCTGGAAGTCCACTCTCAGGGTACCCACAGGTTTGGTTACATGTAGCCATAACCATCTTCGGACATCAGCCAGGGCCTGGGAGTCCAGGGCCAAGGGACCTGCAGGTTTGCCACTGCCACTGCCGTCATCTTGGGGTGCAGCTGCCTCAGTGTGGGAACACCAGCCAGGGCTTGGACTTTTGCAGGATTGCTCCTTTGTGTAAGCACATCCCTGGTGGTCTCTCCACAAATTGGAATGGCATTGAGATCTTGGGACTGAGTGAGGCAGAGCATGGGGAATCTAAAGCCCAGATCCATCAGATTGCAGCTGGGTCGGCATGAGCCAGTCTGTGCCTGGCAAGCCTGTGGAAAGCCAGAGACTGGGGGCATTTCCTCAGGAGGAGCACAGATTGGAGAAACTGGAGAGAACTGGGCTCTTTCCAGCTCAGTGAGTCCTGAACTGCACAGGGATGGAAGAGGCCTGCTACAATAGGTGGGAAGACTAGCTATCGGCTCACCCAACCAACCGGTCCGGCACCCACTGGACTGGAGCTACCATCAAACTTCAGACAAACCCACCTACCAGTGGAGAAGGGAAGCTGAGAGATTTCCAAATGCCAATGGAAACAACTGTTCAATTGAAACTTTTCTTTTTTTCCCCCCCTTTCTCCCATCTCTACCATCTTTGAAACCAAATATTTTTCATGCATCAGTTTATTCAGGAATGGGATGTCTGAATAGTATATTACAGTTTTGCCATGTATTCTTATATTTTTACTTTTTTAAAAAAAAATCTCTCTGTATTTTTCTCTCACTTCTCTGTCTCCCTGGATTCACTTTCTCACTTCTCTCATGCTTACAGCCAACCTCTATTAATTCCTCCTTTGTTCTTGCTAAAAATTTTTATTACTATCTTCAATCCTTCTCGCTCATAAACCTCACATCCTATACTATAGGATGTCCATCATTTGAAATGGTAAGCCTTTTTAGCAAAGTTAACTGTTTATATTATAGACAATAATGTAACACCATCATTTCTGTTTATTGTACCCAAACTGTAGATACCTTAATAGAAGCTATTCAATTTAACACCGTATATTGTTTGCAATGTGTACTGTTAATATTCATCTCCCTCTTAAAGGGGAGGTTATGGAAGCGTTTGGGGACATAATAAGACTTCAGGGTAGAAACTGCACTGCCTCAGATACATACCGCTAGATGGGAAGACACACAAACAACATGAAAAAACAAGGGAACAAAACAGCTCAAACAAACCAAGATGTGCCAACACAGAATCCATAGACAACACAATAGAAGAAAAATCAGAGAAGGAATTTAGAAGGTACATAGTTAAACTGATCTTTGAAATAAAGGGAGGTATAAAGAGTGAAATCAGAAAGAAAATACAAGAAGTAAAAGATCATTTCAATAAAGAGGTAGAGATTATAAAAAGGAATCAGGCATAAATCCTCAAAAAGAAGGAAACAACAAACCAAATATTATTGACATTACTCAGAGATATTTTAAAAAATTCAATGGAAAGTTTCACCAACAGACTAAACCACTGAAAGACAGAACCTCAGGCAATGAAGATAAAATACATACTTTTGAAAATAAAGTTGACCATACAGAGAAGAAACCATGAAAAGAACTTCCAAGAATTATGGAATAACATGCAAAGACCAAATTTAAGATTTATCATGATAGACAAAGATGTGGAGATACAAACCAAAGGAATGCAAAATCTTTTCAATGACATCATATCAGAAAATTTCCCAAATCTAAAGAATGAAATGGAAAATCAACTACGAGAGGCTTACAGGACCCCAAATGTACAAAATTAGAGCAGACCCACACCAAGGCACATTATAATGAGAACTAACATACAGAATAAGGATAGAATTTTAAAGGCTTGAATTTTAAAGGCTGCAGTACAGAACATTCTCAGCAAAATATTCCATGAGGAGGAAATGAAAAAGAACAATGAAACTCAGCAAAGGTATAAACTACACTAAAGGAAAGCCAATCAAAGAGGAAACCAAGTCAAGCTAAAAACCAAAAATAAACCAAAATCACCAAGAATATAAATCATATCTCAATAATAACACTGAATGTCAATGTCCAAAACTCATCCATCAAAAGACACAGACTGGCAGATTAGATTCAAACAAAAGACCCAACAATATGCTGTCTTCAAGAGACTCACCTCATTGGAAAACACCTCCACAGACTGAAAGTGAAAGGATGGGAAAAAAACATCACTCCCATGGACTGCATAAACAAGCAGGGGTTTCCATCCTCATATCAGATAAAATGGACTTCAAACCAAAGTTAGTCAGAAGGGATAAAGAAGGACATTTCATTCTGCTTAAGGGAATCATACATCAACAAGACATAACAAACATAAATTTTTATGACCCAAACAATGGAGCACCTACGTACATCAAACAAACCCTTTTCAATATCAAGAATCAAATAGACCACAACACAATAATACTGGGTAACTTTAACATAACTCTCTCACCACTGAATAGATCTTTCAAACAAACACTAAACAAAGAAACTGTAGAACTAAATAATATAATCAATAATTTAGACTTAACAGACATTATGTAGAGTACTCCATCCATCAACAAGCGCATTTTCTTTTCAGCAGCATATGAATCCTTCTCTAAAATAGACCATGTGTTATACCACAAAGCAACTCTTAGAAAATACAAAAAATAGAAATACTACCCTTTATTCTATCAGATCATAATGGAATGGAACTAGAAATCAATGATAAAATAAAAAATAGAAGCTACTCCACCACCTGGAGACTAAATAACATGCTACTGAATGACAAATGGATATCAGAAGAAATCGAGGAGGAAATAAAAAAATACTTAGAGGTAAATGAGTACACCAATACAATGTATTAAAATCTTTGGGACACCATGAAGGCAGTGCTAAGAGGAAAGTTCATTGCACTGAGCTTATTCATTAAAAGAATAAAAACTCAACAAATAAATGACCTAACCTTACATTTCAAACCCCTAGAAAAAGAAGAACAATCAATACCAAAAGCAGAAGACAGGAAATAATTAAAATCAGAGCTAAAATCAATGAAATTGAAATAAAAGAAACAATTTTAAAAAATGATGAAATGAAAAGTTGGTTCTTTCGAAACATAAATTTGATAAACTCTTAGTATGATAATGAAGAAAAAGAGAGAGAAAACTCAAGTTACTAAGATCCGTGATGAAAAAGGAAATATCATGACGGACACTACTGAAATACAAAAGATAATTAGAAACTATTTTGAAAATTTATACTCTAATAAAATAGAAAAATCTCAAAGAAATTGACAAATTTCTACAGACACTATCTACCCAAACTGAATCAGAAGGATATACACAATTTAAACAGATCATTTGAAGTAATGAAATAGAAGATGTCATCAAAAGCCTACCAACAAAGAAAAGCTGAGGACCAGATGGATTCTCAGTCAAGTTCTACAAGACCTTCAAAGAAGAATTAACACCAATACTCCTCAAATTATTCCATGAAATAGAAAAGGAGGGAACCCTTCCAAACTCATTCTATGAAGCTACTACCCTGTTACCAAAACCAGACAAAGACATATCAAGGAAAGGAAACTTGGCCAATATCCCTGATGAACATAGATGCAAAGATTCTCAATAAAATTCTGGCAATTCAAATTCAAAAACATATTAAAAAGATAGTTCACCATGATCAAGTGGGTTTCATCCCAGGGATGCAAGGTTGGTTCAACATACAGAAATCAATAAATGTAATTCACCACATCAACAGACTTAAAGACAGGAATCATATGATCATCACAATAGATGTAGAAAAAGCATTTGACAAAATACAGTACCCCTTCACGTTCAAAATACTAGAAAAACTAGGGATATTAGAAACATTAATAGAATTAATTAGAAACATTAAATATTAGTATTCTCTCTAAATACTGGAACAAGACAGGGATGCCCTCTTTCACCACTTCTATTCAATGTGATCTTTGAAACTGTAGCCAGAGCAATTAGACAAACAAAAGAAATTAAAGGTATAGGAATAGGAAAAGGAGACCTCAAACTATCACTATTTGCCCATGACACTGATTCTATATTTAAAAGATCCAAAAAATCCCACCTGAAAACTTCTACAACTAGCATATGAATTCAGCAAGGTAGCAAAATAGAAAACCAACACCCATAAATCAAATGCGTTACTATACATCAGTGATGAATCCACTGAAAGAGAAATTAAGAAAACCACCCCATTCACAATAGCCTCAAAAAAATTAAAATACTTGGGAATCAATCTACCAAAAGAGGTGAAATACCTCTACAATGAAAACTACAGAACACTAAAGAAAGAAATTGAAGAAAACCTTAGAAAATGGAAAGATCTTCCATGAGCCCAGATAGGCAGAATTAATATTGTCAAAATGGCCATAGTACCAAAAGCAGTATACAGATTTAATGCAATTCCTATTAAAATCCCAATGACAGTCTTCGTAGAAATAGACAAAACAACCATAAAATTCATTTGGAAAAATAAGAGACCCAGAATCACCAAAGCAATTCTTAGCAAGAAGAGTAAAGCAGGAGGCCTCACAATTCCAGACTTTAAACTATACTACAGAGCTATTATAACAAAACTGCATGGTATTGGCACCAAAATAGACAGGAAGACCAATGGTACAGAATAGAAGACACAAAGACAAACCCACATAAATACAGTTATCTCATACTAGACAAAGGTACCAAAAACATACAGTGGAGAAAAGATAGCCTCTTCAACAAATGGTGCTAGAAAACCTGGAAATCCATGTGTAGCAAATGAAATTAGACCCCTATCGCTCACCCTGCATGAAACTCAACTCAAGGTGGACTGAAGACTTAGTCACTAGAACACAGACTCTGTGCCTAATTAAAGAAAAATTAGGCCCAAATCATCATCATGTCAGCTTAGGACCACACTTCCTTAACAAGACTCCCAAAGTGCAAGAAATAAAAGCAAGAATCAATAAATGCGATGGATTCAAACTAAAAAGCTTTTTCTCAGCAAAGGAAACAACAACATGAAGAGAACCTACAGAGTGGGAGAAAATCTTTACCACACATACTTCAGACCACACTAATCTCCAGAATTTATAAAGAACTCAAAAAACTTAACACCAAAAATATAAAGAATCCAGTCAATAAAGAATAGACCAGACACTTCACAGAAGATATAAAATTGACCAACAAATATATGAAAAAATGTTCAACATCTCTAGAATACAAGCAACAATAAATGTTGGCAAGGATATGGGAAAAAAGGCACACTCATACATGGTTGGTGGGACTCCAAATTGGTTCAACCACTCTGGAAAGCAATGTGGAGATTCCTCAGAAAACTTGGAATGAAACCACTATTTGACCCAGCTATCCTACTTCTCGATTTATATCCAAAGGACTTAAAATCAGCATACTACACTGTGCAGCCACATCAGTGTTTATAGCAGTTCAATTCATAATAGCTATGGAACCAACCTAGATGCCCTTCAACAAATGAATGGAAAATGAAAATGTGGTCTGTGTACACAATGAAATATTACTTAGGCTGAAAGAACAAAATTATGGTATCTGCTGGTAAATGGATGGAGCTGAAGAATATCATGCTAAGCAAAATAAGCCAAACTCAAAAACCCAAAGGCCAAATGTTTTCTCTGATACGTGGATGCTGATCCATAATGGGGGTTGGCAATAAGGGAAGAATGGAGGAACTTTAGATTTGGCAGAGGTAAGGGGAGGGGATGGGGCATGGGAAGTAAGAAGGATGGTGGAATGAGTTGGACTTTATTACCCTATATACATGTATGACTGCATGAGCCATGTGACTCTGCATCATGTATAGCCAGGGAAATGAGAAGTTCTGCTCCATTTGTGTACAATGTGTCAAAATGCATTCTGCTGTCATGTATAACTAATTAGAACAAATAAATTCCAAAAAAAATAATAAAAATGGGCAAAACACTTAGTGTACAAACACCTTACCGAAGAACAGGGCAAATAAGCACATATAAAGATACTTAACATTGTATGCCATTAGGGAATTGAAATTCAAACAGTAAAGAGATAGCAATGCTGTATCAATCAGCTTTTACGTGGCTGTGACCAATATACCTGACAAGAACAATTTAGAGGTAAAATTTATTTGGGGGTTCCCAGTTTTAAAGGTCTTAGGTCATACACAGCTGACTCCATAGCTCTGGGGCCAAGGTGAGGGAGAACATTTTGGAGGAAAGATGTGCAAAGAAGAAAACAGCTCAGAACATGGCAACCAGGAAGCAGAAACAGAGCTCTGCTCACCAGGGACAAAATATAAACCCTAAAGGCAAACCCCCGTGACCAACTTCCTCCATCCACACCCTACCTGCTTACAGTTACCATCAAGTTAATCCATACAGGTGGATTAATCCACTGTAGGTTATATCTCTCATAATCTAATCACCTCACCTTTGAAAATTCTTACAAGTCTCACACAAGCTTTTTTTAAAAAAATATTTTTTAGTTGTAGATGGCCACGATATCTTTATTTATTTACTTATTTTTTGTGGTGCTGAGGATTGAACCCAGTGCTTCACATATGCTAGGCAAGCACTCTATCACTTAGCTACAACTCCAGCTCCCACATGAGCTTTTTGGGGTCACCTCATATCTAAACCATAATAACTGACCACTACAGAATGGCTAATATCCCAAAACTTACATAATTGGCAGTTTGTTACAAAGTTAAACATAATCTTACCCCACAATCCAGCAATCGCCCTCCTGTATATGTACCCAATAGATTTGGAAACTTATGTCCACACAAAAACCTGCACTCAAATGTTTATGATAGCTTCATTCATAATCACCAAAGCCTGGAAGTAACCATAATGTCCTTCAATAGGTGACTGGATAAACCAATAATGGTATAATTATATATTTAAATGTTATTCAGCAATAAATAGAAATGAACTAGCAAGCCATGAAAAGACATGGAGGAATCTTAAAGGCATATTGCTAAGTAAAACAAGTTAGTCTGAAAAGACTAACTATTATATGATTCAAATTAGATCACATTTTATTAAAAAGCAAAATTATACAGTTAAAGTGATTGCCAGTGGTGTGGATAGGGCTGAATAAGTGAAACACAGGGAATTTCTTTAGAATGATGAAAATATTTTTGTATGATATTTATTATGGTTTGGATGTAATGTATCCCCAAAAGCTGATGTGAGACAATACAAGAAGTTTAGAGGGCAAATGATTGGGTTATATGAGAGCCTTAACACAATCAGTGAATCAATTCCCTGATTGAGTGGTAACTGAAGGCAGGTAGGCTGTGGCTGAAGGAGGTGAGTGATTGGGTGGCATGCCTTTGGGGTTTATATTTGGTATCTGGCAAGTAGAGTCTCTCTTTCTCTCTCTCTCTGTTTTCTGATCATCATGTGAGCCATTTCCCTTCACTATACACTTCTGCCATGATGTTTTTACCTCGCCTTGAGCCCTGAAGAATGGAGCTATCTATGGATTGAGATCTCTGAAACCATGAACCCCAGATAAACTTTTCCACCTCCAAATTTGTTGTTGCCAGGTCTTTTAGTCACAGCAGAGAAAAATCTGACTAAAACAATACTATAATGGTGGATACATATCATTATGCATTTGTCAAACCCCACAGAACTGTATAACACAGAAAGTGAACCTTAATATAAACTGTGATAAGTAATAAGATACAAATTTTAGTCTATTAGTTCTACAAATGTACCATATTAATGCAAGATGCTAATTATAGGGGATGTTGTGTGCAGTGGGATCGGGTGGGGATGAGGTGGGAAGACTGAGAAAATAAAGGAATGCCCTCAAAAACAAGATTTACAACTAACCTCTAAACAGAAATGAATCAGAAGATTAAGGGATGATAGTTTCACAACACTAAGAAAACAAATTTTAAATATTCCCAATCTTGAGTTCTATATCTAGAGATAATACCTTTAAGAAAGAAGGTAAATTGACCATTTTCATACAAGCAAGCAAAAACAGTCACCACACTAAAGGAAAATAGTAATGAATGTTCCCTGGACAGAAAATAAATGATCCTCTATGGAAGCTTAGAGACATAGAAAGCATTCAAGAATAAGAGGGAAGTAAACCACATGGAAAATCTACTTAATCAAATTAAAGTTAATTATGTAAAATAATAAAGATGCTATAGCATGAGGTTTAAAAATAAATATGTGCATATACATGTAAACACATGTAGCATACACATATGCATATATACATATACACATGCAAATATATGCACATACACACATCCATACACACATAGGATAAATGTTTTAATTTCTAAGGTAATCTTTAAAAGAGTGAAAAATATGTATGACTAAATAAGTAAACACAGTAGGAATGTGGAATGATAAAAGCATTGAGCTAGCCAAATGGGAAAGAGGTGTATAAATATCACGGAGCAGTCAGGGCAAATTGAAAGAAACAGCCAGGGCAAATAGAAAGAAACAGAGCCGTGCACAGTGGCGCACGCCTGTAATCTAAGCGACTTGGGAGGCTGAGTCAGGAGGATCGCAAGTTCAAAGCCAGCCTAGCAACTTAGCGAGGCCCTAAGCAACTCAGTGAGACCCTGTCTCTAAATAAAATACAAAATAGGGCTGGGGATGTGGCTCAGTGGCCGAGTGTCCCTGGGTTCAATCCCTGGTTCCACAAAAAAAAAATAATAAAAAAAAAAAAAAGAAAGAAAGAAAGAGCCTTAGAAAGATGATAAATTTAAAATTAAATATCAATGATTACATCATCAATGAACTGAATAACCTGAATAAAGATAGTATTATTTAACCAGATGTTTTTCAAAACTAATTACAGCTTATTAAACACCTAAAATATAAAGATGTGGAAAAATTTAAACATAAAAAAAATGGTAAAAGATCAATGTAAACATTAAAAGAAAGGTGATATGGTTCTATTATAACAGAAAAATGGGCTTTAAGGCAAAAATACTACTATCAATAAATAGGCACATTTCATAAAAATAATATGATAATTATTATGTACATAACAATAATGCATCGAAATGTTTAAGATTTTACAGAACTAACAGATATAGACAAATCTGTAGGATTTTAACACACTCCCCCTGTATTAATTGAAATAAACACACAAAAATCAAGATCTAGAATGGTTTTAATAATAAAATTAACAAAATTAGCTTAATTAACCTAAGAACTATACACTTGAGTTCAAAATACACAATTTCTTAAGTGCATGAGAAATAGAAATTCCTAGGAATAAGTCTAATGAAAAAAACTATGAAACATTACTGAGAGAAGTTGAACAAGAAATTAAATAAGTGAAAGTTTATATCATGTTCCTTGTTTGAAGACACAGTAAAGGAAAGGAAAACATGTAGGATCCCCTGAGATTTCACCTAAAAATAGTAGCCCAGAAAGCAGGTTTTAAGGGGCATTGAGACAAAGTCACTTTCTGTTTGCCTGCTGTTTGAGTACAGTTCATTTAATAAAATGGTTATAGGTATTAATAGAAAGGTCAACTTGATGAGGAAAATTAATCTGGACACTAATGAAAAATGTAACATGCAGATTCCTATGTAGGAAAGCAATTTGGTAATGGATTTAATTAATTAGAGTTTTACAAAAAAGTATAAGTAATCTTCAAATTATTATAACCTTTTTTTTTCCCATGCTAGGGATTGAACCCATTGTGCTTACAAGACAAGCACTCTACCTAACTAAGCTATATCCCCAGCCCTAATTATAAACCTATAAAGAAGGAAGCTGACATTTATAATAAGAGAAGCTGCATCTATTTCTAGCAGAGGAAACATCAAATCCCTTCAGGGATAAGGATATTTTGGTGGCCTCTTTTAGTTACTGTAGATCAAAGGTAAATAGATACACACTGCTTTTGAGCAGAAGGTTTCCTTGTTTTAACAAAGATTATCATTACTGAGACTCTTGGTGTATGGGATTTGAAGTTCAGTGTAGTGGGAGGAACTGGGAAAATGTCATAGGAACCAGGCGTTTCCCGAGTAGAAACCTTTTTCTATCTGAGATCTATTATTTGAAAATCTCTAAAAACCTAGTGTAACCTTAATTTGCTTAAACTACCAAAATAGAACCCCAAAGAGCTTGTAAAACACACAAATAGTATGGGCCGGAAGACTTTGAACTTGTGAGTTCACTCAACACCAAAGTCCCAGATTCTGTCCTAAGCAAAGGCTAGTTCTACAGATGGCATGTGGATGATGCTGAACCTCCTTTGACTGGACTCACCTATCTCAGCAATGCAAGTCTGCTATGAGACAGAATGATGAAATTACCATTGAAGAGAACTGGGCCACTCACAAGGGAAAACAGGAATCCTAGTTCATTTGAATATGAAGCACCCAGCATATATGGATGTTCCAAAGCTTTTTGTCTTCAAGAAGGTACATCTTAGCTTTTGCTGTCCACACCCAACAACAGATCTTCTTCAAACCACTAGGAAAGCTTTAGGACAGAAAACACAACTTGCCAGAGAGCAGCTTAGGACATTTCTCTTCAGTGAAAGAACTCACAGAAGTCCAAACAGCAGCCTTACCCTCAGGTTATAGCTCAGGAGCAAAGAATGAGATGCATGTTAGGTAGATGCAGAAGTCACCCTGGCCTACAGGAGCCTCCATAAGGGAAATGCCAATTAATAGAGCCTTCTTACTCAAGGAAGCTCAAAGTTTGGCATCTCTCAGGTAGTCTCAGTTTACATAGGATTCCTTTGAGTCTTGGTTCAATTAGGCAGTCATCAAGCAATGTGCCTGGTAACATCATGCTACAAAGTTCTTATGTAGAAGAGGAAAGTGCTTTGTAACAGCAGTGTGGTGGCATCTGCCATAGTATACAGAATCCCCAATAGTGACAGAATCCTTCAGATTCAAGCAACCTGATTTCTGGGCCAGTAGTGAGGATAGAACATCTAATATTGATCTGTGCCTACAGAAATTGTTGACAAGAGGTGGAGAAACTCCAAAGAAAGCAGAAGATATTCTTGTTTTAAACAGGACAGAGTCATGCAGTCACATTAATTTAAATATTCAAAAAGATGTGACCTAATTTTGTACTCCAAACAAAGAATCAGTTATATAAAGAATGAAAATGAAATTGAAAATCAGTTTTGTATAAAATATCAACGCGATCTCTTTTGAAAATAATTTACATCTCTTTCATTTCTGATTTTACAATTTCTTTTCTGTAACTATTCCTTTCACTTTCCTCAGTCATAACAATCACTTCTACATGCCTGGAATTCCCTAACAAAATATAATATAGAACACATCCAGTTGCCAAAACTACTTAGTCACAGTTTCTCAGTGTCTTAGAATGATAACATTGAAGGTGTTACCATTCCAATATTCTACATTTCTATGATTATATGTCATAACATTTTCCTTTGAGAAAAGGAAACCTTTAATCCATAACTCCCATTTCTCAGACAATATGGGTAGGAGAACTAATTTTAACCTTAAACTAAGAAAAACATAATAGAAAAGAATATTTCTGGAAAAATAACAATCATCTCATTAACATGAACAAATAAAACTCTATACATTAATTTAAAAATAAATAAATAAAAGCCTTAGATATCCCTGAGTGCCTAGGAAATCACTAAGGCAATATCAAACCTACCCAAATTCTTAAAAAGTTTCATCAGCCCCACTGCATTAATGAATTTGCTGACAATGAGATGATGTTAATTAGAAACATATTCCATCATGTTGGCATGCTGGCATGTGAAAATAATGAAAACCAGAGTAATTTCTGTGTTACAACCTGAAAGGGATCATCTGTAAGGAAGTATTGCAGTGGAAATACCTTAAAACATCCTTTAAACACCCAATACTAATTGAGCTGAAGTTATGATTTCAGTCTGTGGACAACTGGCAGCAAGAGGCATCTGCAGAATTTTTCACTTTCAATACTGAAT
The DNA here is from genome assembly GCA_020662805.1 of Glaucomys volans. Taxonomy (NCBI): domain Eukaryota; kingdom Metazoa; phylum Chordata; class Mammalia; order Rodentia; family Sciuridae; genus Glaucomys; species Glaucomys volans. The sequence continues at coordinate 412,652 of JAJEJO010002854.1, forward strand.
ATTATTATTATCTGTGTTTGTTAGGTAGGTGAAAAGGAGCCCTAATGGAAAATCCTAGTATCATGAAATTTCATTATAACTGTTATTTTCCTTCCCAGTTCAGTTTCCTGCCATTAGTTACTTAGTTATTTTGGGAAACAGGATATGGCCTCAATTCCTGTAATATGATAAAAACACTGAGAAATGGTTCCTACTCAAATTCTGCTCTTCAGAGAAAATGGTCAGCATTCAGCTGCCCTAGAAGTACAAACCCCTGATCATAAAGAGCAGGAAATACCTTAGCCATCTTGTGGTATGGCACCAAAATGAGTTGTAAGGCAAAAGGAAAATCCATAGGTAGATAGATATACAGATGTTATCTCAGCAACCAAAAAGAAAATTTGTGAACAAAAATAATGGAATAAATCATTTACACGTTCATCACTAATATTCATCAAACTAATGAATACACTAATAGAATATGGAATTACATCATTGTAAATGATGTGTTTATGTACAGTTTATAATTATTCCATATTTTGAAAAATCTATCATGGCACAAATATGATCATATTTTAAAAGTTCTATAGAAAAAATACATCTTACATTCAATTTAAATTCATTTAAAATCATCTTACCTGTGTAAAAAGTATAAACTGAGCAAATTGCCAGGGAAGCATAAAAGCAACATTGGAAAGACAGAGTGCAATAAAATGTCTTCCATAATTGTTTGAAGACCTTAAATAGAAAAAAAAGTGATACCGGTAAGTTTTGCCATGAACATAATCAATCATTTAAAAAAGAAAGAAAAAGACTACTTGCAAAATGACAAAATCTAAATGATCCCCTTACCTTTGAAAAAACAGCTAATTTTTGAAATCAGTTTACTAAAAAGAACTAAAAAGGCTTAGATCATAAAAATGCCCAGCATAGAAAAATCACAATTCAAGAGTTTTAGGAACATTATTGTATAATTTATTGTTAGATAAAATATTTTAAATAAGTTTATTTCCCCCAAAATATGCATGACATTCAAAATTTAATATCCCAGGGAAGGTCAGAGGATAGGATATGACAGTGATCCTGCATGCCTGAAGATGGTTATCCTGCATGCAGAGCAACAATGTTTATATACCACTGTTTTATGTTTCAGAAAATAATGAGAAAAATTGTAAGTGCTAGTGAAGGAATAAGTTAACACTATGGAAACATTTTAAGGAAAAATTGAAAAGAACAAATTAAAAAATAGTTCTGGAATACAGTTAAATTATTATAGTTGAAGTTTAAATCGTCTGTTGTACAATACTAAAACACACTGGTAACCAATACCTTTTACCACAGAAAAGTTAAGTATCTTAAAATCTAATAAAAGAAAAACACATTTTATGTAAATAATAAAACAGCAACCGTTCCTTTTGTAAAGGCTATACTGGGTGTTGACAAATCCTATGTAATAGTAGATAACTTAAAAAACATTTAAAATATTCATATTGTTTAGTAATATTATTATAAATATTAAGTACTTGGTAATCTTGTATTTTATCAAGCAAAATTACTTTTGATTAAACTATATAGCACATACCTTCAAGAATATAATCCTAAAAGTTCTAGTAGGATGTTTCAATTCATGAACCCCCTGACTGGTCAGATTAATGTAACTTCAATAAGGGGTGACAGGGGGACTGGCAGTTTCCTTCACCATAAACTTTCAGAGGAGGCAATGTACCAAACAAATCTATAGAAATCTGGATAGGGAGCAGACTCCCAAAGCCAAATGCAACCCAAAAATAAACTTGTCAGGTACATGACACATGAGGAATTAGTCTGCTCTTAAGGTCTGTAGACACATTAGCATGTATTAGTCACCTTCATTCAATCAGCAATCATATGAGACCTTAAATATTTGCATGGGAGTATGGTAAATGCTCTGTGATTAAAGAGTTAAGTATGACATAATCCCTGGACTCAGGTATACTTTTAAATATACATATATTTTATATATATTTTATATATATACATATATTTTATATATACATATATTTTATATATATGTATATATACATATATATATATACACACACACACATATATATGTAGAAATAGACATTTGTGTACATAAGCATGATTCACAAACTTATAGTTTTAAGAAAGAAAGAAGACATGCACACAGATGATTTTCATATATGGTAAAATCTGCCAGGGATTAGAAAATGAAGTACAATTAGGATCCTGAGAGTTTGGAGTGATCATTATTTCATTCAGTGAGAGATCTCACCACTAACATTCTATGAAACTTACTTCTATGACAGTTATTTATAGTACTCTACTACTAATTTTGTATTTCTCAGACCTCTTAAACTTCTGAAATGCTTCTAAACTTAATCCCAACCAAAAATGTATCCAAGACACAGACCACATTTTTCATGGCAAATATATATATTTGGTGGGGAACAGGGGATTGAACTTAGGGGAACTCAACCACTGATCTATATCCCCAGTCCTATTTTGTATTTTATTTAGAGACAGGGTCTCACTGAGTTGCTTAGTGCCTCACTGTTGCTGAAAGTGGCTTTGAACTCTTGATCCTCCAGCCTCAACCTCCCAAGCCTCTAGGATTATAGGCATGTGCTACCATGCCTGGCACATGGCACCTATTTTGATGCTCCATCAAAACCACAGGTTGGAAAAATGATGGGTCAGAATATATGGCTTCAGGTTCTTGCAAACTACATATAAACAAATATATATTGATCTATTAAAATATAATTTACTTAAAACCTGTAGCCTACAGCCTCTTGAGATTAATTTTTACATAATAATTTTTAGGTTATCTTCTTAACTCTATACTCATTTTATTTTTAAAATCACTGAAAAAAAATCACCTATATTTGGTAATTACAATGCAATAAGTTGAAGTAAAATTTTTAAAAATTAACATAATTTATTTTGTTTGTTTTATAAATCACAATTACCTGAGAATCATAGTTAAAATATACATCTGAAGAACAAGGAATGGATACGAAAAACTTTCACGGAGAGGTGGCGTCCACATCACACGGGTGGCCTGAAATCAATAAAATGCTCAATTTATGTCATGTTTCATTACAACAAACATTAACTTAAAACTCAGGGGTTGGCTTACTTTACACATTTTATTACTAGGCTTACTCGATACTATTTTTGAATGCCTGGCAGAGCTTCTCAGGTTTTGGAGCTCTCTTAGACACACAACCATTAAGTACAGAATGATTAACCACCTAGCCCCAGAAACCAATAAAAGATATTTCAGACAGAGCACAAGGAAACCCAGGGGCCAAAGAAGAGGGTAGGGATAGGGACTATGAGATTCCTGGACCAGATCTACATGCCAGTCTTGCAGGCAAGACCCTGGAGTCTCAAGCTTTGAGATGTGCTCCTCTCCAAAAAATAACTGAACAGATGTCACCTAGGGGCATTTGCAAATACCAAGATTGCAAATTTATAACATATACCCTTAAAACAGTTCACTGTAAACTAAAAAAAATCTTTTACACGTTGATCATTAATATTCATCAAACTAACCAACATATTAATTGAAAGTGGAATTATATTATTTTCTTGAACCATACATGTACATAAGCTTTGTAATTATCCATATTTTGAAATTTTTGTGGTGTGTCATTCTCAAACTAATCCATGTAATAAAATTATTCATTAAATTTTCATAAATATTTGAGACTTTTTAAGACATATGGGCCAGGAAATTATAAAAATATTTTATCAAAAATTCTGAAATTCTAGAAAGAATTTAAACTTTTTAATTTGCAAGAGTCTTAAAAGTTATTGCTCTTCTTCTAAGAAACCAAAATTTTAAAAAAATCAGCTTGGGCTAAGAGTATAGCTCAGTGGCAGAACACTTGCCTGGCATGTGCAAAGCCCTGGGTTCATTCCCACCACTACAGGTGCGCACACACACACACAAAGTCAACTCATACCACCAGCTGTCTGTCATACTCAAATAAAAGGCTTTTTATGTTAATGGATCACTGAATGACAAAGCATTTGTTTGCTTAAGTTAAAATAAGATATTGAAAGCATTTTATGTGAAATTTTTATTATTCCCTTACATAACTTATTAACCCACTAACAACAGATCAAAAGACTTTCCCCCTATCTAACCTTTGCCATTCCAAAAGCTAGTGGTAAGATTCTCTTTTTTACTGCCACATCTTCAGCATCTAACAGAGTCTGCCACATGGTATACTCAATATTTTGCCAAATGAATCAATCATATGCTAAGTAAGTTCCTATGAGCCCTTTTTTAGGTGATTTGTGTTCTTCTGGGATAAATTAGTAAGCTAATTGTTATTTTAAATTTAGCATTCATGTTTGAAAAGGGACTGACAGGATAAAAGAAGCGAGAGAGTGGGTGGCTATGCCTCAACTGAGTGAATGTTGTCAGGTCTCAGGCCACTTCCATCCTCGGTTTCAGTTATGCAAGACGAATATGTCCTGGAGCTCTGCTGTTGTATAACATTTTATTAATAATACTGAATCACACACTTAAAAATCTTTTAGGAGAGCAGGTCTTATGTTGAGTGTTCATGACAATAAAAAGTTAAGTATATTTTTTTTTAAAGAGGGAAAAGTGAAAAAAAAAAGAGGGAAAAGTGAGAATTTAAAACTGAACAGAAAGAGAAAGAGAAACTCAGTTCCATCACATGGTGAATATGGATTCTTGGATGAGAAACCTAGTCTCTCTAAAATTCAATTCCATAATGTGTATGGTGAGGAAAAAAAAAACTACCTCCCAAGGTTTGTCAGAAATAATGAAATAAAGTGAAGTGCCTGACTCAACAAGTATAGCGTTTCCTTTTTCCTACAGAATATATGTGAATATTTATTAAAAACCAGGTAAGATATTTCATGTATCTTAAGTTTCAGTGATTTAAAATTTTAGATCAACACAATTAAAATATCAACTTACAACATAAAGTTCTTTAAAATATTGCAAGGTTACAAATAATATGCAATTATATATTGTTTTAATGAGTATATTTCCTTATTCCTATACAGACCCTGTATTTTTAGAATTTTTTCTAAAAACAAACCTCTCCATGGTTGAAAAAGAAGCACAGTACTGAAATTAGACCTCCTAACTGAGTCCCACTGTTTAAAAAAAAAAAGTATAGTCACAATCATGTAAAATATAGTAACTTTTCCATAAAACTACATCAGAATTTTAAATTATGGTTATCTGTATTTAAAACATAATAATAGTAAACCATATAATTGTAAAAAAATTTAAATACCCATGAAGTCAAAGTTTTGATCTTGAATGTGTAAGAAGACAAAACGAACATGTAACGATCTAAATTTTTAAAATTATTACATTTAAATATTTTCTGAATAATATATATAAGGTCTGAACATAATTAATTTTTAACAAACAGGTTAACATTTCAGAGTCTATATTCTTCAAATAAAATAAATGGAGATGAATTTTTTCCTTTTCAAATTGGATTTAAGTGCCTGAAAGATGAAGATAAGAATCTAAAAATTTCATCTGATAGTAATTTCAAATTATATAAATGACTGCAAATATTTTTTTGAATCTGAGAGAAGCAATAATGTAGAATACTAATATCAGATCAAGGATGGCTAATGATCATCATTTTTGGAATGGGAGGGTACTGGAAATTGAACTTAGGGGCACTCAGCCACTGAGTCACATCCCCGGCCCTATTTTGTATTTTATTTAGAGACAGGGTCTCACTGAGTTGCTTATCACCTCTCTTTTGCTGAGGCTGGCTTTGAACTCGAGATCATCCTGCCATAGCCTCTGCTAGGATTACAAGCATGCATGTGTCACCACGCCTGGCTAAGAGTCATTTCTTAAGTTGCCTTTTTGTGACTTCATGTGAGAACACAGAAGCTCAACCCACAGCTGAGTGTCAGTTCCAGGGCTCCCTATGTGCCCCTCCAGGTTCCTCTTCCTCAGTACACAACATTGTAAGCACCATGACTACAGATGCTCTGTGTGTCTTGTTCATCATTGTATCCCCAGCTTCACTCTTGGAAGACCTCAAATAGTGGTTGAGTAAATGGAGAAAGAAAGGAAGGAGTTTAAAAAAAATAACAGGGGAAAGCTAATGGGAAATCATCTGCTATATAGACTCACTAAAGGAAATTCAAAAAGGAAGCAATTGAAAGAAGCAATATGAAAAGCAAAGAATTCATTCCAATAGGGACTAGGAACATGTGGATGAATCTAAACAACATTTGAAAAGGAAAACAATGATAATAACATTGGCTGCTATGGAAAGATAATAGGAGAACTAAACTAGGGTACTAACATGTAAGATGTGAGAGGCTGTTTTGAAGTATTGTCTTAAAATTCCTTGTATTGATCAGAAAGGAAAAGATGTCAGTTCATTTTAGACTTGATCAAGTTAGATATGCATGTTAACATTTTGTGGTTAATTACCAAAGGAATAGAAATAATCTACATTCCAAGTCAATGTCAGTGAGGGAGAGTGGCCAGAATAAGAAATACAAAAATTCGTTGCTCATATGCTATAATTTCTAGTCTCTTCATAGTTCTGGTGACAATTTTATAGCCAATATTGGTTGTATCTATGTATCCTTCTCAAAGACTAGTGACTATTAATGTATTTAGTATTCTAGAACTTTGTAACCAATTTACAGAGACATTGGCTATTTTTATGAACTTTTCTTCATGGTCCCTAGATGATTGCTGGAGCTCCATCACGTCTAAATAAAAAAATAGAGAATGGGCAGCTGAATTTGTCCTTTTATGACAAAGGAAAATGCTTCCCTGGCTGTAACCATGGCCAATTTTGCCCTCTTTTTCACTGGTAAAAGTTAGCTCATATGGCTCTCCCAAGAACTATGAGGGAAAAACATGATTGTCATAATTCCAACTTATCATCTGAGACTGGGACCGCTGCTACTCCAAATCAAACTGTGGTGCTACTATCAAAAATCACAGGCTAACAGGTCTTCAGTGTCCATCATAAGTGATGTATAGTTTTCTTTCATAGCTGTCTTAATCTCACATTTACAGAGATTAAAACATGAAATAATTTTGCTATTAAACCAACCAGAGTTCCTCTCTAGTGCTGCAGTAATTTTATGCTTAAACTAGAGGCATTTTCATTAAAAGCTTTGTTAAGAGATCTTATGTTCGTTTTAAAAAATCCCCACACAGATAAAAGAGACATTTTCAGTTTCTGCTTGCATTAATAGTGGTTAAGCCACTGAAAACAATCAAACAAAAGTACAAACTACTCTTCTATTAATTAGTTAACCTATTAATTCTCCTTTTCATTTAATCAAGAAACATCAGCCAGTCCTTATAATCTCATTGTAAGATCTTTTAATTCAGTAGTCTTACCTTAGGTATGTACCATATATGAAGAATAATCCCATCATTAGTCCATTTAAAATAAAAATCACAGCAACATAAAAGCAAGCGGGGTCTCCCAATCCTTTGAAAAGACACAAATTATTCAGTATTTAATGAACAAATGGTTATAAAGCAATTGGGCATACTTTCTTAGTGTTTTATAATCAAGAGCTCATGAATCTGATGAAAAGCATTTGATTTCCAGATTTCTGCTTTCTTTAATAACTAAAGTAATCTTTACCCTTGTACATGTTTTTTGGTTTTTTTTTTCTTCCTTTTCTCAGTGCTGGGGATGGAACCCAAGGCCAAGTACATGCTAGGCAAACACTCTACCACCAAGCTACATCTCCAGCCCCTATGATACATTATGTAGTTACATTTATGCTTTAATATAGTCTCATTTATACTTTCCCCTAATGAAGTATTATTATAATATGATGATCTGTTGCAATTTCACATTAGTTTAAGTGATGCTGCTGCTGTTCATTGTCTGCAACTCTCCGTACAGTCACTTCATGAATTCCAAGAGAAAAGCCTTATCTTGTTGCACTATTTATATCTTTTGTCAGGCTCTGGGATGAGTATAGTACCCCTCCTCAAGGAGCAACTTTAATCCATATGAGATGATCCAGTTATTTGATTCATTATTTGTATGGAGCAAGAATCCTAACATATCCTGTATGTTAGATTGTGTTTTTGTGTATAGCACTTCATGTGTTTTATGATCATCATTTCATATAATTTTCAGATGAGATTTATGAGACTAGTTGAAATGGAAGTATTCTGTGTTGATATTGAAAAAAACAGAACATAGAAAACTTTGGTAACTTGCCAACAGGTACTCATCTAGTTGGAGCCAAGATCTGAAATCTGGCCCATGTGATTTCTTCCACATTCCTGTCTACTCCTTTCCATTCACCCTAATAACTTTTAGGTTATTTAGGTTATGGTTTTATACATCCCTCCCTCTTCAATGCCTTAGCCTCTGTCACATGCTCTCTTCTCAGCCTGCTTATTCTTCCTAAGAACATTCCTCCTTTTCCTTCACTTCAATGATAGTTCATATCCAGCCCAGAACTTCCTTCTTACTCCTGATCTTATATATACAGGTAGTCACTTGACATCTCCACTTTGAGGTCTTTCAGTTACCTCAAATTAATATATACACAATAAAATGTAACAATTCAAACCTGCTACTTTTCATGTGTCCTATCATTCAAAGGGTCTCAAGCTAGAAACCACTCAGAGTTACATGGCTCTTCACCCTCCCACCTCTCTCCATCAAACAAATTGATAAATCATGTTTATTCTACTTCCAAAATCTCTCTCAAATTCAGGGATTTCACAGTATCTTTCCTACAATTGCTTCTGAGAGCACAGTTGCTGTGTCCCAAGTGCCAAACACCACACTATCACTTATTGTGAACTTGGTAAGCATTTTTTGTGTCCCTATAAAAGGTGATGCCGTTTTTTTCCCTTAGAAAAAGATATACTTCTAATTGAGTCATTGGGTCATTCATTTTATGAGGTATTTTCTTCATTCCTTTATGTTTTAAAAAAATATAGTATAATTTTCTCTCAGACATTAATGTTGTTTTAGATTTTATAAATGTCATGTAAGATAATCAGTAAGAATTTTAGGGAAATGCAGATTTATTTTATATCTCAATAGCTGAATATTAAATGTAAATACATCTATATAATACATTTGTAAAATATAGTAAGCAGTTAGATTGTGGAAAATCTGAAGAAATAAACAAAAAACAATTTTTGAAAATGTTATGCAAGTAGATGTATGTGGCTTTGAACAAAAGTTCTTAGGGACTTGGATTGTAAATGTGTTAGATTACATTCATCTTAAGTAGAAATAACTATTACATGTCCTAAAAAACTGTTAGAAAAATCCCCAAAATGGTTCTTTGACAACGATGATAATGTAGACGATACATAGGAAGAGTTTAATTAGAATTATTCATGGACTATGAGCACATGGAAAAGCAATATTCCCAATACAATCTATTTCTGTATATCTGATTTTTAATTATGTCAGCATAAAGTTACATATAAACTATTACTAGCATTTTTGGACTGTTTAATCTATCCTCAAAATTTACATATTGAAGTCATCTAGAACACTTTTTATCTCATTCTGAAATGGAAAATTGACTTTTACTCAAGATTGCTTTACATTGTCCAGGTGTGATGGCTCATGCCTATAATTCCAAAGGCTGCAGAGACTGAGAGGAGGACCGTGAGTTCAAAGTCAGCCTCAGCAACTTAGCAAGGCCCTAAGACCCTGTCTCTATATGAAAATGGGGTGGAAATGTGACTCCATGGGTAAGTGCCCTTGAGTTCAATCCCCAGTACCAAAAAATAAAAATAAAAAGGATTGCTTTACACTGAGGTGTGTTAATACTCAAATTAAGTTAGAAAGCACATAGTCTTCTCAGAAGTCTACTTGAAAGTGTAAAACACTTACTGGGGTGAGTCATTTCTAGGGTGTTTTAGAAAAAATAATAATCATAATAGTTTGCAATAATTAAAAATGAGTCCTAACACTGAGATGTTTATGAAAACAGCAAGGACAGCACAGTAGCATTTTAGAAAGAAACATGCCTTCACAGCTTTGAACTTCATTAAGTGGTTCTACTCTGGTGACATTCCAGCAGGTCTTAGTTTGTACCCCAAATAAACTCGTTATTCCCACGAATGTGCGATACCAGTAGGCTATGATTACCTATAAAAGATAAAAACAAAAAAAGAGAATGGAAAAAAATTCTCTTCACAATAATTTTTCCATACTACCATTTTATAGTGGTCACCATTGACAATGTAAACTTTGACAAGTTTATTTAAACCATTGCACTTAGAAAACAGTCATTTTAAAAATATTATATATAATATTTATATAATCAACTATAAAATCAAGTCTAAAAATACATAATTAAAATATAACTAATAGAAAAATACAAAGTTTTACACAAACATTTAATAACATTTCATTTAGGTCTCTGAATTTATTTCCTCATTAAAATATATAAAATATAGTTTGTAGCAGCACAATTCACAATAGCCAAGTTATGGAATCAGCCCAAGATGCCTAGCAGTGGATTAATGGATTAAAAAAAAATGTGGCATATATACATAATGGAATTCTACTGAGTTATAAAGAAGAATGACATTATGTCATTTGCTGGTAAATGGATGGAGCTGGAGAATATCATGCTAAGTGAAGTAAGTCATACTCAGAAAGTTAAGGGTTGAATGTTTTTTTTTCATATGTGAGAGCTAGAGAGAGAAAAAAAAGAAAGAAAAATGGGACCCCACAAAAACAGAAGGAAGATCAACAGTATAAAGAAAGTGAATAGAGAGGGACAGGGTAAGAAAGGGTATGTGGAAGTATGTACTAGGGTATGAAATCAAATTATGCAATGTTCATGTGTAGAAATACCACAGTAAAACCCACTTTTAAATATAATTATAATGTACTATTTAATAAATAATAATAGAAGGGAGAACAGTAGAATAGAGGAAGAGAATGGGGGAAAACATAAAAGGTAGGAGGGAGTAAGATTGATCAAATCATGTTATATACATGTGCAAATAGGTCACAATGAATCCCACTATTATGTTTAATTATAAAGTACTGATAAAAACCATGTACACATGTATATATATTATTTCAAAAACTGGAATGAAATGGAATAATAGCTCCTGTGCCCATTAAAACTTTGGCCAGGCAGAAGATTTAATTAACTAATTCTTCCCAATCTTCAATTCACTTTTAAAAGTCTAAAGACATTGGTGGGAGGATTTAGTAGAACACTTGCCTAGCATGTGTGAGGCACTGGGCTTGATTCTCAGCACTGCATACAAATAAAATGAATAAAATAAATGTCCATCAACATCTAAAAATATGTTAAAATGTTGATATCTGGGAGATTTTTAAAAAATACCTTTAGAGATCTTATAAAAAGAATATGAGATCTTTGTGGGTGGAAGCAAAATATAAAAATAAAGAGTTGAAAAAAGAAAATAAGAACCAACTAGAACTAAGACTGTTAATACTTGAGTGTTTATCCTTCTGGGCATCTGAAGTACATAGCTGGAGTTACTTGATACTACATAACAGGATCATACAAGACATTCGTGTCATATACATCACTAAACAACATCATAAACATCTTTCCATGTCAAATATAGATTTACTACACTGTAATTTTATTTTTAAAAACTGATACTGATAAAATTTATCATTTCCAGTCTCCAAAATTTATCAAATGTATAAAAAATTACATTAAATATATGAACTAAATCTAGAATTATATTCCTTTTTTTCTGTGGATACTCTGACACAACAGAGAAAGCACACTTTTTAATTTTTTTATTTATTTATTTTTCATCAGTACTAGGAATCAAATTCAGGAGCCCTTCACCACTGACCTACATTCTCAGCCCATTTAATTTTTTATTTTGAGACTGGCAACTGAGTCTGTCCTGCCTTAGCTTCCTGACTGGTTGGGAATATGGTGTGCACCAGTGAAGCCAGTGAAAGCATGGTTTTGAATTCAGGACTATAGTCAAATTCTCACTTCAAGTTATGATTTCTATGGCTTCTGTGCCTCTCCCAGCTTCTCTCTCAAATGAGTTTTAATTACCATTTTTCAAGAGAGGCGAGAATAGAGTTTATATATAAAGTGTTGGTATACAGTAAACATTAAATGCTTTTACTGTTTCAAAACATTTTTCTAAGCTTAATTTCGAGCTTCAGATAAGAAATAATCACGTGAACACAAAAAGTATGAACATATAACTCAACATCATAGCACTACACCAAGCTGACAATAAATCCATGACTCAGAACAATTTCTTATTGCCTATCTTTTATAATGCTCCCAAGTTTTAAAAACAATGTTATAATAACTTCTATTTCCTAACATCAAAGAATAAACTAAAAATGTGATTATTAATCAATAAATATTGTTAAATAAATAAAAAGAAAAATAGCTAATATACTGCTAGAAATTAGTGGAACAACAAGTAGTGACTTCATTATACAATTAAATGATCCAAAAAATTGAAAATAATGATTTTTGAACACTGGAAGAATGGGAGTTAGACTAGAAAGCAAAATTCTCATGTTACACATGCAGATTAAGTAAAACTTTAGTTGAGAATACAGGAAACAAGTTCTTCATCTCTTTGACTTTTGCATTTGTACTACAGTTACAGATATAATCATCAGAGGAAACAGAAAGCAGTGTCTGTGAGGAATAAGCTGGGATGCAGAGAAAGCTGGTGCAGAAAACTGCTCCTATCATCTTAGGCAGGACTATATTGTACAATGTTAATATTATAAGTCCATTTAAAAATCTGCAGAAATCAAAAACAGAAGAAATCTGGGAACTTCAAATACTTGGAAATTAACACTTGGAAATATCCCATGGATCAAGGTAGAAAACAAATGGGAAAAAATAATTTGAATGGAATGAAAATGAAAAATAAATATATAAATATTTAAGTAATGTAATTATTTATTTGGGGGAAGATGTAATAGGTATATTTTTTGTTATTACTACCTCTGAGTACAACTAAAAACCATGTAAATCAAGAATAAGAGTAGAGGGCAGACCTGAAATGTAAAGAATGATAGATTTGTTGTTGAAGATCACATTCAGGCATTGAAGACTTAAATGATACAATCTTGAATTAAAGTTGACCATAAAGAAAAGACATGATCATAATAGTCAAGAAATCGGGTATAACACCAAGAAACCAATTTAAGATCATTGGAGTACATTAAGCTTCCAAAATACAAGCAAAAGAATGCACGATCTTTTCAATGAAATAATATTAGAAAATTTTCCAAATCTTAGGAATGAGATGGAAATTCAAATGCAAGAGGCATATAGAAATCCAAATAGTTTCAGAATAGGTCTTTTCAAGATACATTATAATGAAATGCCTAATATGCTGAATAAGGTTAGAATTTTAAAAGTTGCAAGAGAAAAATTGAGGTCACATTTAGAGGTAGACCAATTCAGATTTCAACTGAGTTCTCAACCCAGACCCTAAAAGTCAGGAGGACTTGGAATAATATATACACAGTTCTGAAAGGAAATGTATGCCAACCAAGATTACTATACCCAGAAAAATAATCCTTCAGAATTGAATATGAAATAAAAACCTCCATAATAAGCAGAAACTTGCATTATAAAACATATTCAATTAATTACTTTATGGAAGCAATAACAAATAAAAATAAAAATCAGGATTGGGATGAATTTAGCAGTCAATTAAAGCAGAATCAAGTCTAAATGAAACACATGAGCAACAAATCAAAATGACAGAAAACAAAAATCATCTCCCTGTAACAACAGTGAATGTAAATAATGGGCTAAAGTTTTCAATCAAAAGACACAGATTGTCAGATCCAATAATATTGTTCGCAAGATTTCATCTTATCCCAATTAGAATGTCTTTTACTAAGAATACAGGCAACAACAGGTGTTGGCAAGGATGTGGGGAAAAGGGTACACTCATAACATTGCTGGTGGGATTGCACGTTGGTGCAGCCACTCTGGAAAGCAGTGTGGAGATTCCTTAGAAAACTTGGAATGGATCCACCATTTGACCCAGCTATCCCACTCCTTGGCCTATACCCAAAGGTCTTAAAATCAGATTACTACAGTGATGCAGCCACATCAGTGTTCATAGCTGCTCAATTCACAATAGCTAGATTGTGGAACCAACCTAGATGCCCTTCAATAGATGAATGGATAAAGAAACTGTGATATATATACATAATAGCATATTACTCAGCCATAAAGAAGAATAAAATTATGGCATTTGCAGGTAAATGGATGATGTTGGAGACTGTTATGCTAAGTGAGATTAGCCAATCTCAAAAATCCAAAGGCCAAATGGTCTCTCTGATAAGTGAATGATGATGCATAATGTGGGGTGGAAGGGTGGCAAGAATGGAGGAAGGATAGATAGCATAGAGGGAAGGAAGGAGTGGGGTTGGGGTGGGGGGGTAATAATAACAGAATGTGTGACAGACATCATTGCCCTGTGTACACGTAGGAATGCACAGATAGTGTGACTCTCCTTTGTGTACAACCAGAGAAACAATAACTGTACTCCATTTGTGTTCAATGAATCAAAATTAAATAAATTTTTTGAAAAATCAGACATACACATCAAGAAAAGAAAACTTCAGGGTAATATCCTTGATGAATGTGGATGCAAAAATTCTTGATAAAATATTGGCAAGCAGCATACAAAAACACATTAAAAAGTTAGTGCACCATGATCAAGAGGGTTTCATCCCAGGGATGCAAAGATGGTTCAACATATGCAAATCAATAAATGTAATTCACCACATAAATATAGAGAAAGCCAAGAATCACATGATCATCTCAATAGATGCAGAAAAAGTATTTAACAAAGTTCAGTACCCATGCATGTTTAAAATGCTAAGAAAGGCAGAGATAGAAGAAGGAACTTACATCAACATTGTAAAGGCGACATATGAAAAACCCAAAGCCAACACCATACTGAACAGAGAAAAACTGAAAGCATTTATTTCCTCTGAAAACAGGGATAAGACAAGGATGCTCACCCTCCCCATTTCTATTCACATAGTCCTTGAAACTCTAGCCAGAGCAATCAAGTAAGAGAAGGAAATTAAAGGAATACAAATAAGAAAAAAGAAGCAAAATTATTTGTTTGATGATGACATGATCTTATATTAAACGACCTAAAAAACTCCACCAGAAGACTTCTAGAGCTGAAAAATTTAGTGAAGTAGCAGGATACAATGTTATCATACATAAATCAATCACTTTCCTATATTCGATAATGAATTTGCCAAAAAGGAAATTAGGAAAATTATCCCATTCACAATAACCTCAAAAAATAAATAATAAACTAATAAATGAATGAATGAATGAATGAATGACTTTGGAATCAATCTAACAAAGGAGGCGAAGGACATCTACAATGAAAACCACAAAACACTGAAGAAAGAAACTGAAGAAGACCTTAGAAGAAGGAAAGACCTCCATGTTCTTAGATAGGCAAAATTAATTTTGTCAAAATGACAATATTTTGACATTATAAAAGCATTATACGGATTCAATGCAAAATCCATCAAAATACTAATGACATCTTCACAGAACTAGAAAAAAAATCCCTAAAATTCTTATTGAAGAATAAAAGGCCAAGTAAATAAATGGCCAAAGAAATTCTGAGAAACAAAAGTAAGGCTGGAAGCATCACAATACCTGATTTCAAATTATACTACAGAGCAATAGTAACGAAAACAGCATGGTATTGGCATAAAATAGACATGAAGAGCAATGCAACAGAATGGAAAACACAGAGACAAACCCACATAGTTACTGTCATCTGATCCTTGACAAAGGTCCCAAAAATATATGTTGGAGGAAAAAAATCTTTTTAACAAATGGTGCTGGGAAAACTGCAGAGCAAAGGAAATAATTAAGAAGATGAAGATAAAACCTAAAGGATAGGTGAAAATCTTTGTGAGCTACTCTAATTATTTATCCAGAATATATGAAGAACACAAAAAATTAACACCAAAAGTTTAAAAAATACAGAATTAATAATAGGCAAAAGAACTAAACAGATATTTCTCAAAAGAAGAAACACAAATGACCAAGATATATGAAAAATGTTCAACATCTCCAGCAATCAGGGAAATGCAAGTCAAAACTACACTGAGATTTCATCTCACTCCACTAAGAATGGCAATTATCAAGAATACAAATAACTAATTACTGGCAAGGATGTGGGGAAAACCAAAAATGTACATGCATACATTGTTGGTGGGACAACAAATTTTTGCAATCCCTCTGGAAAGCATTTTGGAGATTACTCAGAAAACCTGAACCACCATATGAACCACCATACGATCCAGTTATCCCATTCCACAGTGTATACCCCAAAGATCTAAAATGAGCATATGATAAGGATGCAGTACAATTCACAATAGCCAAGATATGAAACCAACCTAGGTGCCCTTCAACAGATGGACGGATAAAAAAATCTGGTACATATACACAACAGAGTATTACTCGGCCATAAAGCAGAATAAAATTATGGCATTTGCTGGCAAATGGATGAATGGAGACTATCATGCTAAGTGAATAATCCATACCTTGAAAGTGAAAGGTTGGATATTTTTTCTGATATATGGAAGTTACTCAAATATAAGGAAAAAAAGGGAGGTAGGATTCCATAAAAAAATAGAAGATCAGTAGAATAAAGGAAGGGGATTAAGGCAGAAGGAGGAGCAACAGGAAAAGGCAAGAACAATGGAATAAATCTGACCTTTTATTTTGAACAACATATTTTAATTATTTTATTTTATTTGTTCTAGTTAGTTGTACATGACAGTAGAATGCATTTGAACTCCTTTAAAAACCAAATAGTGCCAGGTCTCCATGGCACATGGAGGCTGAGGCAGGAGAACTGCAAGTTCCAGATGAGCTTCAGCAACTTAGTGAGGCCCTAAGCCACTAGTGAGACTCTGTCTCAAAGTAAAATATAAAAAGGGACAGGGATGTGGCTCAATAGTAAAGTGACACTGGATTCAATCCCCAGTACAAAAAATAATACTCATAGCAAAAAACATTGAAAACAAAGAAACAAAACCTCATCTAAAGGAGAAAAACAATTCAACTAACAGATTTCTCATCAGAGATTATGGAGGGCCAGAATGAGGTGGCTCAAGACTTGTTAAATGCTGAAAGAAAACAACTGTCAAGCCAGACTCACATCCAGGAATGAAAATAAACTCAACATTCTCAAACTGAGGAAAACCAAGAAAATATGTTGCCAACAGAACTCTCCTTAAAAATATTGCTAAGGAAAAAAAAATCTCTAAACAAAAGTGAAATGATAAGACAAAGAATACTGGAGCATCCAGAAGAAAGAAATTCAAAAATTAGGTAAAATAAAATAGATTTTTCACTCTCAGGTTTTTAAAATAGGTTTGATGATTAAAACATACCATAATAAAATGAAAAGTTATAGACTCTAACAATTATGTGCATATGATGTAATAACTGGAACAACCATTTAAAAATTACATAGAGGCATATTCAAAGCACAATAAATAAATCAAAATATATCAGTAAAAAATGTTCAAATAAACCACATGAAGGCAAGAATTGGAGAAATTAAATACCAAGAACTGAAAACAACATGGCAGACATGAGCTCTAACATTAATTATATTAAACATAATAGTAAAATGGTACATAAAAACAATACTGAACTGCTTTTGTGCTTTTGTCAGTTGTACATATTTGTATATGTTTCTGAGTTCTTTTTTTTAATTTTTTAATTCATTGAACACAAATAGAGTACAGCTATTATTTTTCTGGTTGTACACAAAGTAGAGTTACCCCATCTCTGCATTCATACATGTACACAGGGCAATGATGTCTGTCACACATACATCACACATAAATTATTATTCTTACCCCCAACCTCGACCCCATCCCTTCCTTCCCTCTATGCTCTCTATCCTTCCTCCATTCTTGCCACCCTTCCACCCCACAATATGCATCATCATTCACTTATCAGAGACACCATTCGGCCTTTGGATTTTGGGGATTGGCTAATCTCACTAAGCATAATAGTCTCCAACATCATCCATTTACCTGCAAATGCCATAATTTTATTCTTCTTTATGGCTGAGTAATATTCCATTGTGTATATATACCACAGTTTCTTTATCCATTCATCTATTGAACGGAATCTAGGTTGCCTCCACAATCTAGCTATTGTGAATTGAGCAGCTATGAACACTGATGTGGCTGCATCACTGTAGTAATCTGATTTTAAGACCTTTGGGTATAGGCCAAGGAGTGGGATAGCTGGGTCAAATGGTGGATCCATTCCAAGTTTTCTAAGGAATCTCCACACTGCTTTCCAGAGCAGCTGCACTAACTTGCAATCCCACCAGCAATGTATGAGTGTACCCTTTTCCCCATATCCTTGCCAACACCTATTGTTGCCTGTACTCTTAATAAAAGACATTCTAATTGGAGTAAGATGAAATCTTAAGGTGGTTTTGATTTGCATTTCTCTTATAATGAGGGATGTTGAACATTTTTTCATGAATCTGTTGATTGCTTGTAGATCTTCCTCTGTAAGGTGTCTGTTCATTTCCTTGGCCCATTTATTGATTGGGTTATTAGTATTCTTGGTGTAAAGATTTTTGAGCCCTTTGTAGATTCTGGAGATTAGTGCCCTATCTGAAGTGTATGTGGCAAAGATTTTCTCCCACTCTGAAGGCTCTCTCTTCACATTGCTGATTGTTTCCTTTGCTGAAAAAAAGCTTTTTAGTTTGACTCTATCCCAATCATTGATTCCTGCTTTTATTTCTTGCACTTTGGGAGTCATGTTAAGGAAATCTGGTCCTAGGCCAACATGATGAAGATTTGGACCTATTTTCTCTTCTATTATGTGCAGGGTCTCTGGTCTAATTCCTAGGTCCTTGATCCATTTTGAGTTGAGTTTTGTACAGGGTGAGAGATATGGGTTTAGTTTCATTTTACTGCATATGGATTTCCAATTTTCCCAGCACCATTTGTTGAAGAGGCTGTATTTTCTCCATTGTATGTTTTTGGCTCCTTTGTCAAGTATGAGATACCTGTATTTATGTGGGTTTGTCTCTGTGTCCTCTATTCTGTGCCATTGATCTACCTGTCTACTTTGGTGCCAATACCATGCTGTTTTTGTTACTATTGCTCTGTAGTATAGTTGAAGGTCTGATATTGTGATACCCTCTGCTTCCCTCTTCTTGCTAAGGATTGTTTTAGCTATTCTGGATCTTTTATTCCTCCAAATGAATTTCATGATTGCTTGCTCTATTTCTATGAGGTCTGTCATTGGGATTTTAATTGGAATCGCATTGAATTTGTATAGCGCTTTTGGAAGTATGGCCATTTTGACAATATTAATTCTGCCTATCCAAGAACATGGGAGATCTTTCCATCTTCTCAGATTCTCTTTAATTTATTTCTTTAGTGTTCTGTATTTCTCATTGTAAAGGTCTTTCACTTCTTTTGTTAGATTGATTCCCAAGT
>JAJEJO010002854.1:433521-485809 GCA_020662805.1 Glaucomys volans
CATTGTATGTTTTTGGCTCCTTTGTCAAGTATGAGATACCTGTATTTATGTGGGTTTGTCTCTGTGTCCTCTATTCTGTGCCATTGATCTACCTGTCTACTTTGGTGCCAATACCATGCTGTTTTTGTTACTATTGCTCTGTAGTATAGTTGAAGGTCTGATATTGTGATACCCTCTGCTTCCCTCTTCTTGCTAAGGATTGTTTTAGCTATTCTGGATCTTTTATTCCTCCAAATGAATTTCATGATTGCTTGCTCTATTTCTATGAGGTCTGTCATTGGGATTTTAATTGGAATCGCATTGAATTTGTATAGCGCTTTTGGAAGTATGGCCATTTTGACAATATTAATTCTGCCTATCCAAGAACATGGGAGATCTTTCCATCTTCTCAGATTCTCTTTAATTTATTTCTTTAGTGTTCTGTATTTCTCATTGTAAAGGTCTTTCACTTCTTTTGTTAGATTGATTCCCAAGTATTTTTTTTTTTTGAGGTTAATGTGAATGGGGTAGTTTTCCTAATTTCTCTCTCAGAGGATGCATCACTTACGAATAAAAATGCATTAGATTTATGAGCATTAATTTTATATCCTGCTACATTACTGAATTCATTTATGAGTTCCAGAAGTTTTCTGGTGGAATTCTTAAGGTCTTCTAAATAGAGAATCATGTCATCAGCAAATAGGGATAGTTTGAGCTCTTCTTTTCCTATTCCTATTCCTCTAATTTCTTTGGTCTGTCTAATTGCTCTGGCTAGAGTTTCAAGAACAATGTTGAATACTAGTGGCAAAAGAGGGCATCCCTGCCTTGTTCCAGTTCTCAGGGGGAATGCTTTCAATTTTTATCCATTTAGAATGATGTTAGCTGTGGGCTTAGCATAGATAGCCTTTACAATGTTAAGGAATGTCCCCACTATCCCTATTTTTTCTAGTGTTTTGACCATGAAGGGGTGCTGTATTTTATCAATTGCTTTCTCTGCATCTATTGAAATAATCATGTGGTTCTTGACTTTAAGTCTGCTGATGTGGTGAATTACATTTATTGATTTCCGGATGTTGAACCAACCTTGCATCCCCGGGATGAAACCCACTTGATCAAGGTGCACTATCTTTTTAATATGCTTTCGTATGCGATTTGCTAAAATTTTGTTAAGAATTTTTGCATCTATGTTCATTAGGTATATTGGTCTGAAATTTTCTTTCCTCGATGTGTCCTTCTCTGGCTTTGGTATCAGGGTGATATTAGTTTCATAGAATGAGTTTGGAAGGGTTCCCTCCTCCTCTATTTCATGAAATACTTTGAGGAGTATTGGAATGAGCTCTTCTTTGAAGGTCTTGTAGAAGTCAGCTGTGAATCCATCTGATCCTGGACTTTTCTTTGTTGGTAGGCTTTTGATGACTTCTTCTATTTCATTGCTTGAAATTGATCTATTTAAGTTCTGTATGTCCTCCAGATTCAGTTTGGGTGGCTCATAAGCCTCTTGGAACCTGTTGATGTCTTCCAGGTTTTCTATTTTGTTGGAGTATAAATTTTCAAAGTAGCTTCTTATTATGTTTTGTATTTCAATTGTGTCTGTTGTAATATTTCCACTTCCATCACGAATTTTAGTAATTTGGAGTTTCTCTCTCCTTCTCTTCATTAGCGTGGCTAAGGGTTTATCAATTTTGTTTATTTTTTCAGAGAACCAACTTTTTGTTTTGTCAATTTTTTGAATTGTTTCTTTTGTTTCAATTTCATTGATTTCAGCTCTGATTTTGATTATTTCCTGTCTTCTACTACTTTTGGTGATGATCTGTTCCTCTTTTTCTAGGGCTTTGAGCTGTAATGTGAGGTCATTGATTTGTTGACTTTCCATTCTTTTATTGAATGCACTCCATGCAATGAATTTTCCTCTTAGCACTGCTTTCATAGTATCCCAGAGATTTTGATATGTTGTATCTTTGTTCTCATTGACCTCTAAGAATCTTTTAATTTCCCCCCTAACGTCTTCTGTTATCCATACATCTTTCAATAGCATATTATTTAATCTCCACGTCTTAGAGTAGTTTCTGTTTTTAACTTTATCATTGATATCTAATTTCATTCCATTATGATCTGAGAGTATACAAGGTAGTATCTCTATGTTTTTGTATTTGCTAAGAGTAGCTTTGTGGCATAACATATGGTCTATTTTAGAGAAGGAGCCATGAGCTGCTGAGAAGAAAGTGTATTCACTTTTTGATGGATGGAATTTTCTATATGTGTCTCTTAAGTCTAAATTAGCGATTGTGTCATTGAGTCCTATGGTTTCTTTGTTCAATTTTTGCTTGAAAGATCTGTCCAACAGTGAGAGAAGAGTGTTGAAGTCCCCCAGTATTACTGTGTTTTGGTCTACTTGGTTCCTGAAGTTGAGAAGGATCTGATTGACATACATGGATGCACCATTGTCTGGTGCATAAATATTTATGATTGTTATGTCTTGCTGATTTATGCTTCCTTTAAGCAGTATGAAATGTCCTTCTTTATCCCTTCTGACTAACTTTGGCTTGAAGTCTGCTTTATCTGAAATGAGGATGGAAACCCCTGCTATTTTACTCAGTCTGTGTGCATGGTATGCTTTTTCCCAACCTTTCACCTTTAGTCTGTGGGCATGTTTTTCTATGAAATGAGTCTCTTGAAGGCAGCATATTGTTGGGTCTTTCTTTTTAATCCAATCTGCCAGTCTATGTCTTTTGATTGATGAGTTTAGGCCATTGACATTCAGGGTTATTATTGAGATATGACTTGTATTTCCTGTCATTTTAGCTTTTTGGGGGTTTTTAGCTTAACTTTGTTTCTCCTTTGATTGACTCTTTCTTTAGGGTAATTCCTCCCCATGTTGACTGAGATTGTGTTTCTTCCTCTTCGAATATTTTGTTGAGAATGTTCTGTAGGGCAGGCTTTCTCTTTGTGAATTCTTTAAGCTTTTGTTTATCATGGAAGGATTTTATTTCATCATCAAATCTGAAGGTAAGTTTTGCTGGGTATAAGATTCTTGGTTGGCATCCGTTTTCTTTCAGAGCTTGAAATATGTTGTTCCAGGCCCTTCTTGCTTTTAGGGTCTGGGCTGAGAAATCTGCTGATATCCGTATTGGTTTCCCCCTGTAAGTAATCTGATGCTTTTCTCTCACAGCCTTTAAAGTTCTATCTTTGTTTTGTATGTTAGGTATTTTCATTATAATGTGCCTTGGTGTGGATCTGTTTTAATTCTGTGCATTTGGTGTCCTCTAAGCCTCTTGTAATTGATTTTCCATCTCATTCATAATATTTGGGAAATTATCTGATATTATTTCATTGACCAGATTATTCATTCCCTTGGTTTGTATCTCTGTGCCTTCCTCAATCCCAATAACTCTTAAGTTTGGTCTTTTCATGATGTCCCATATTTCTTGGAGGTTTCGTTCATGATTCCTAACCATCTTCTCTGTTTGTTCGACTTTGTTTTCAAGATTAACTATTTTGTCTTCATTGTCTGAGGTTCTGTCTTCCAAGTGATCTATTCTGTTAATTATGCTTTCTATTGAGTTTTTAACTTAGTTTATTGTTTCCTTCATTTCCTTGTTTCCTTCAAGGATTTCTGTTTGTTTTTTTCTCAGAATTTCTATCTCTTTATTGAAATGATTTTTTGCTTCCTGCAATTGCTCTATTAGCTGATTATTCATAGCCTGAATTTGCTCTCTCATCACATCATTCTCTTCTCGGATCATTTTAATTATGAACATTCTGAACTCCCTTTCTGTCATTCCTTCTACCATGCTGTCTTTGGGTTCTCTTGATATATCATCTAGGTTTGTTTGGGACACTTTTGCTCCTGTATCTTCCCCTCTAATAGTGCGAATCAGAGGGTTTGCAATTTCCCTGTAAAGACTTAAAGTGTCCCTGCAGATTTCCAGTAACTCATCTGATGTTTGAGTGGTGCTTGATCAAGCGGTGACCCAAGAAAGGTGCTGTCCCACTACCTCCAGGTTGGGAATGATCAAAGCTTCTGGGCAGAGGCAGCCTGGTGTTGATAGACAATCAGATACAGCAAGGTGCTTGACCCCGGGCCTGAACTCCTCGCTGGGGGCTCAGGCAGTGGCAGGTGGTTGCTCTCTCTCGGGGACGCTGTAAAATGGCACCAAGGGGCCTAAGTTCCCCGCTGGAGCTGGTGACTCCAGCCAATCCAGGTCAGATCTCTCCAGGAGCTGCTGCACAGTGGTGCCAGAAGATCAGACCTCAGCTCTGAGGATTCAGGCAGCCGCAGATGGTCGCTGTCTGCCAGGGAAGCTGTAAAATCTGTTTCTGAGTTCTGTGCTGTATTTCTTTATGTATTTATCTCTTGCTGATATCATAGTGTTGATTAATATATCTATATAAGTAATCTTAAATCAGGAAGACTGATTCCTCCCACATTATTATTTTCAAAGGTAGTTTAGGTAGTTCTTTGCTTTCACATATATTTACAATAATCTTTTCTACCTCTAAAATAATCTTGGAATTTTGATAAGAATTTCATTAAATCTGTAAATCAATCTCAGGAAAATTGACATCTTTACTATGTCCAGTCTTCCAATCCATGAACTTGGTATATCTCCCCATTCAGATTGCTTCATCAGCACTGGGCAGTTTTCAGCACCCAAATCTTGTACACATTTTCTTAGAATGTTTTAAGAATTTCATGCTGTTTGAAAGTTGGTAAAGGGAACTGTATTTTTAATGTTGGTGCCCACTGCTAATACATGGAAATAAAATTGACTTTTGTTTATCTTTTATCTTGTAACCTGCTGAACTCACTTATTAGCTCTTGGGGTATTATTGTTTTAGTTGTTGCTTTTAGATTCATTGGTATTTTCTACATAGATTGCCATGTCATATGCAAACAGGGACGGTTTTACTTCTTCTTAATCTATATGCCTTGTATTCCCCTTGTATGCCTTATGGCACTGACTAGAACTTTTACCATTGTGACTGTGGACCTCCAATGTCTTGTTCTCTATCTCTGGAAAGCATTCAATATAATAGTAAGAATGTCAGTCACCTGTTTTTTACAAATCAGAACTGTGCCCTATGGCAATACCAATATTGAAGGGGAAAGTGTTTGGGGATACCTAATTTCCTTATCCCCAAGATTTTTAATGCTTTTATTTCCACAGGAAAGGTAAGGGAGAAAGGTATGGGTGGGTTTCATGCCTTCCCCTATCATTGCTCTTTCAGGCTTCACCATGAAGAATGCTTTCTCAGTATTCTTACTAATCTTTGGTCAGCACCCTGAAATCTGTGAGAAATGTCTGCAAGTAACTGTAAATTCCTTTACTAAGTTATGCTAGGTAGGTGAAGCTGGGGTTCATTGTTGCTCTGGACCCTAGGGATTTTAAATTGCTCTAATCACACTGGTGTTAGCTTGATTGGAGGTTTTCCTTTTGTGCTGCTCCCTAGAAACTGTCTCTCCACTTTCCAGTAATTAGCTGGAGATGTAGCCCAGTGGCAGAGTGCTTGCCTAGCATCACAAGGCCCTGGGTTTGATCCAATCACTCCCCCACCCACACACAAAAACAAAAACAAAACAAAACCTGTCCCAATCATATTCCACTGTTTTTTTTTAATTCAAGGCTTATTAATGCAAGAATGGGAGAAGATAAAAGGTTTTTTGATATTCCTGTTAAGCCTCAGTCTTAGGCAAGTACTATGAACTTGGGTATTGCAGGTATAGTTTTCACAAGTGGTCCAAACCATTCTTCTTCCAGAGATTTACCTGCTTTTTTGTTTTTGTTTTTTCTTGCTTTTTCTACCATTTGCACTGAATACTCACAAATGTCCTCTAATTATGATTTGAAACATTTCTCCCTGCAGATTATGGTTTTTTTACTTAGGGGACATGGGTCTGAGTGGAATATGAATATTGCTACTGTTCCCCTCTCCTAGCAGATACCCTGGGGAAAGCTGTCTCTAGACTTTCCCTGGTCTTCTCTGAGAGAGCCTATAGACCTCCAGATTCTTCACATGTCAGCTCACACTGAACCCTTAGTATCTCATTATAAGTTTCTAGTTTAATCTTCCTATGGGCTCAAATTGCATTTGGCAGTATCCAGCTCCATCAAGCAAGTTCCCAGGTCCTATTTATCTCTCCAAATTTTGTCTTGATTATTTCCTCAGTTTTTGATGCATTCAAGAAAATACATTGACTTGCCATTTGTCCAGATTTTTTTTCTTTTGGTAGATATGAATGTCATTTTTTCCAGCTCTATTCATCTTCAAACAGTATCCAGAAGCATTCAGAAGTTCAATGTATACAGAATTAAGAATTCTTTATATGTTAGGTATATTCACCCTTTTTCCATGATATATGTTACAAACATTTTCTCCCAGTTTTTAGTTATTTTTTTATTTGTTGATGGGTTTCTTACTCTGCCCTGCTTTGCCTTTCCTACAGAAACCCTCATGAAATCTCTGTAGTAGACTTTTCCCTTGCTTCTGTTTCTGCTGATCAAAGTGGCATTTCCCCTGTGGCCCCGCAAGGGATGACACATTCCCTTCCCTAATGACCTCTATCATTGTTATTGACCTCTCTGTGCCATCATTCTATCAAATATAAACTAAGACCTGGGTAGAGAATAATTCTATGATACTATTTATATAAAATTCCAGCAAATGCAAACTACACTACAGT
The DNA here is from genome assembly GCA_020662805.1 of Glaucomys volans. Taxonomy (NCBI): domain Eukaryota; kingdom Metazoa; phylum Chordata; class Mammalia; order Rodentia; family Sciuridae; genus Glaucomys; species Glaucomys volans. Next base: position 440,183 of record JAJEJO010002854.1, read on the forward strand.
GGCAGCATATTGGTGGTTTTCTGGGGATGGGAGGTGGGCTGAGAGGGGTAGGAAGTAGAGGTAACCAAGAAGAACCTGAAACTTGGAGGATGATGGATAGGGCCATAGTCTTGATTGTGGTGATAGTTTCACAGGTGGGTACATGTGCCAAACTATATCAGATTGTATACTTTATACATGACTAGTTATGGGGTGTCAATTACACCTCAGTAAAGCTGTTTTAACATATATGAATTGGAAAGTAAGAAGTAAAACTGCTTTTGTTTATGGACATCATCATTATATACATAGGAAAATCCAAAAGAATCTATTAAAAATCTAAAAAGCACTAAGTGACTACCATGATGCAGGTGCAAAGTCAATATTCAAAACCAACTATACAGAACCAACACAAAATTTAAAATTTCAAATAATGCTATTTATAATAGTTTTTAAAAAGAATTACCTAGATACAACTATACACTGAAAAATAAATAACACTACTGAGTCAAATTAAAAATAATTATCAAAATGAAGAGTTGTATACCACAGACAGGGATTATAAAATTTAATACTGTTAGGATGTCAATTCTTCTTAACTACATTCATAAATCTAATGTAATCACAATCAAAATTCTAGTAAAAATATTTTTGAACAGTAACAAGCTAACATTTATATAAAAGTACAATTTTGAGAAGGAAAAACAAAACTGGAAAATCTTTTTCTTTCAAAATTTACAATAAAGCATGGTATTGATATACATAGATCAACAGAAAAACTGAGTCCAGAAATAGATCAAAAAATAATATGGTCAATTTTCAACAAATGGGCCAAGTCAATCCAATAAAGAAAACAATTATCACAATGGAGCACAAAGAAACATTTTTGTGTTACAAAGATATTTTATAATTAAACTATCATGATGGGTATGTAGTCTCATGTGTTTGTCAAAAGTCAAGGAACTACACACTCAAAATGAATGTATTTATTGCTTTACTGTAAGTTATACCTCAAAAAAGCTGATCAAATCAAAAGAAGTCAGAATAAGAGAAGACATGCTCAGCACACATCACTAAAGGTAACTACACAAAAATATTAATAATGTCAACAAGTCAATAAGAAAACCACCACCAAATAGATGACACAGATTTATACAGGTGATTGACAGAAGAAAAAATCCAAATGTCAACTACACCTAGTAATATATTTAACCTCACAAATAATAAGGAAAGTACAAATTTAAAAAAACATATCACAGCTAAAAGAGAAAAAACTTCAGATTTGATCATTTGAGATATAAAGGATATGAGAAAAATGGAATTCTACACAGCAGAATTGGTTCATTTTCTTAAGAGACCTGTTTAACAATATTTGGCGAAGATGACAAAGCACACTCTACAACATAGCCATTGCACTTCTATGTGTGTATTCTAGAGAAAGCCTTGCACATATACAGGAATAAACACAAACACAAACATATACTTTAGAACTGTTCGGAATAAAAAAGATTGAAAATAATTTAACATGTACAAACAGGGAAATATATAAATAAAATCTGGAATTCATAAAAATGGTTAAAATTAAGGAAATAAATGTATACAGACAAAGTTTTAAAATATAATGTTGAGAGGAAAGACACACTAAGTATTTTTAAGAGCATTGATGAGGACCTATAAGTATATTTTAAAAATCCTTGAAAACAGAGATTGGATGAATATGCATATCAAATTTATGACAAAGACTCTTGAGGGAAAAGCAAAGGAGCAAAGTGGACTGGAAGCAAAACAAAGGTGACTTCAATGATATTTACAATGCTTATTTTAAAAATTAGAAGCAAAAGATGACATTTATATATTCTAAATGGTTGATTATACAACTGAATATTATTCTCTTAGTTTCTATAATTTTAAACATTCCAAAATCAAAATAATAATTTTTAACCTACAAAAATGTAAAGGACCAAAATGTACTACTTTGTAATTAATTTTCTATATTTTGAGAAAACTGTAATCCAAACAGCAGGGTTTACTGCCCAGCCCCATAAACTCAGCATTTGAATTGAGTACAAAAATTGAGTTTACAAATTATAGCTCAGATGGTAGAGTGCTTGCCTCACAAGTACAAGGCCCTGGGTTCAATCTCCAGCACCACACACACACACACACACACAAAAAAAAAAAAAAAAATGAAGAGTTTACTAATTTTTTGTTGCTGTTTTTCAAATTTTGAGAATTTGCAGACTCCCATTAAAAAAAAAAACATACATTTTAAGGTAAATATTGGAATAGAGTATTAATATTACTTCCCCTCCCCTTTTTTTTTTTTTGCAGTCCTGGGGATGAAACCCTGAACTTCCCACATGCTAGGGAAGTGCTCCACCACTGAGCTGCACCCCAAACCCCTTAAATCTTACCTCATTAATGTAACTCAGAAGTTACTGATTTGCTCATCACTTTCAGTGCTCCTTCATATGGTCATCACAGCCACCCACTCAGTCACCAAACTCAACAAACCCTGCAGAACCCTTTTTGGCTCTCCTCTTTCCCATTTGGCTTGTCTATTACCCTGGTCCTAACATCATGCTAAAGTTTATTCTTTAAGTTCATGTGAGCATTGTTTCCGTGGTCATTAAACAGTAAGGAAAGAACTTCTGGTACTGTGCTCAACTACAGGAATACTTAACAATCAGTAAACCTGAACCCCCCCACCCCCGCTTTTCTGTAGTATCAATGTATTTAGTACATTTATTTTAAAGAATTCACTCTACACTATTATTTGTCTCAAAATATTACTCACCTCTGGATAAAGGTGGAAGCGTTTCACTGTATTAATTACAAGGGGATACTCAGTCAGCCTGTCATTCATAATCATCCACAGTCCTTCCAAAAATGAAGGTGCTTCAATAATGGTCTTGAAGTAGGAATAATAAAGTCCCTTTATTTTTTAAAAAAGACAGAGAGGTCAAATATAAATAAAACTTTAAAATATTTATTTTTACAACTTCTTTTAGAACTTTTTTCCTGAAAAAAAATGAGAAAAGTCAATAGGCTTTTTAATTTCTCCTTGATATTACATTAGCAGACTGAAAAAGCAGATATTTTCAGATTATCACTTTACTATTCTTTCAGCTTTTCTGTGTGCTTAAAATTTCTCAAAATAAATAGTTTTAGGGAGGCTCAAATGTTGGAAACTTTTCTAATAGTGCCTTAAGATATGTATATGCTTTGAATTTTACCAAATCTGGTTGCGTCTCTGGTCCTTGGAAATTGGCATATAATGAATTTTATCATAAATGGGTATGTCTTTGTGACCCTGTGCAACTTTGCATATGGGAAATTTTCTTTTTCTTCTCATGCTCTTAAGAAATAATACATAAATGATCATAAACACAGCTTGAGAATGGAACTTCATGCTTCTGGCTTACTTCATAGCTCTACCGTCTCTGCATAAAGCGAAAGCTAAAAGTCTCTGACTTTTGTTGCTCACAAATGCTGGTACTGAAAAAAGATTTTAACATACCATTCCAGCATGTGAAACAATGGCTTTATTAGGCTAGTAAAAGTGACTTTGATTTAAAATGCAAGTATCTTTTCTGCCGGGCGGGGGTGCCTGGGATTCAACTCAGTGGCACTTGACCCCTAAGCCACAACCCAGCCCTATTTTGTATTTTATTTAGAGACAGGATCTCACTGAGTTGCTTAGCACCTCGCTTTTGCTGAGGCTGGCTTTGAACTCCTTCTACCTCAGTCTCCCGAGTCGCTGGGATTACAGGTATACGCCACCACTAGGGCTAAAATTCAAGTATTTTTTAAAAGCATGTTTTTTTATAGTACTTCATCAATTTGCTATTTTCAAATAAAATAGAAAATAAAGGACTGCATTGTTTATAAAAGGAAATAAAGGGCATTGTTCATAATTCACTCTGCCCCCAAAATAATAAAAGTAATCTTCAACTTCAGATTCATTCTTGCTTCATCCAACTATTTTATTTTTACACACAAACTATCTTTTATTCCAAATTATACAAAATCAAAATGCCAGACAAATATTATTTATAAGATCCACTGATATCGTATTTTTAAATGTTACATACTTTTCAAAAAAATCTGAGTCACTCAAATTTGTCAATCATTTGTTTTTTTACTGACTACACTCACCAAGTTGTAAGAACTAACAAAACAACCACATTAATGCTTGACAGGTTTTTAATGTCTGATAATACCTGGACAATAGACAACATCCAGTGAAAACATCAATATAGTTTTCATTCATCAAAGGAAATTTTTATTCAAGTTCCCAAAATAAACTAGTTATTCTGGGTTTGAATTTTTTCAAAAGGCCAAGTTAAAATATGAAAACAAATAATTTTCATTTAGTGGGAGCTGAAATCAATGTGAGCACTTCTGATCAAATGTCTGCCCCATGTAACAGCTTTCATTTTTAAGAATCTGCCAGGCCAGACCTTTGCTGCCTTCACTACCCCCACTGCTTTTATTTGCTTTGCTCAAAACCAGTAAACCTCCCTACACCCACCCCTGCCATTTTTTTTCTCTGTGGTGCTAGGGGTCAAACCCAGGGCCTTGCATATGGTAGGCAAGCGCTCTACAACTGAGCCCTACCCCGAGCCCTTTCCCCCTTTCCTTTCTCTCACTATGCCTTCAGCCTTTTTCTCTGCTCTTTCTCGTTCATCCATACTGAGACTGTCCATGGTGGTCTAGAAGAGTCCTTTTGTTTGTTTCTCCATTTATCACTTTTTTCAGCAGGCATCTTCTCTTTCCACTTACTCTGTAAGCTTTTAGCCATATAGATCATACTTACTGGAATTCAACTACCTAATTTTTGATAGGCCAAGCAATACTAGTGGCTCCTAAACTGAAGATCTGTTTTAGCTCATCTCTGATTGGCCATTTTCTCATAGTTTTGATTGGCAAAATATCAGTGCATGGAAGTATTTTCCTTTCAGTGTAGAAAGACAAGCTATACAACAATTAAAATATATTTAATATGCAAAAGCCTGTATTTAGGAAAGCAGTGAATATATTTAAATAAATTGTTATTAATAACAAGGTATTATTTTGTGCCAGATATTGTCATACATGCTTCTGTTCATTAGCTCCCTTTGTTTTCACTAAAGCCTTGTAAGGTTAGCATTATTTCTACTTAATAGATAAGATGAGAAAGATAATTGATTAGCCATCAAACAAGCACAGAACTACCATCTGAATCCAGTGATCTATCAACAAAACCCATACTCTGTCACAGCTATCCTCTTTACTTAATCATAGTTTATATCCTGTCATAGAAATACAACTTTTAAAATATTCAAAAGCCATACATATATTTATGAATCCAATTCTTCAAAACTTTACAGGTGTTATAAGGTTGAAAATTTTAAAAAGTAGCTGAAGGACCTAATATTCTGACAAATTTATACAAACAGGAAGTAGACACAAAAATTCATTTCCATTCCTAATAAATTTCCACCTTATAGTTTTTCTATTCTTAAATCACAAATAAATTCATTAGAAGAAAGCAGCTAACCATTTCAGTGCGAAAAGTCATCTCTCGTTCCAAAGATGAGAGGTGAGAAAAATGACGGTCATTTTCAAAAAGTGATATTAAATGTATCCTAGGGAAAAAATGAAATAACAACAGGTTTCAAAACCAGTAATAAAACATCTAAGTTATAGCTAAAGCAAGAAAGCCACAAAAAAGAAAAAATAAATTTTTATAATAAATATTGAGAAGTTAGAATTGTTTACTAACTTATATGTTTGGGGGCATTTATAATCCAGTATAGCACACATGTGAAATTTATTAACTTGGTTCTTAAACTTATTTTTATGTATACCTAAAATTCCTCCAACTCTTTCCTCCCTTCCTTCCACCCCAGGCCTCTAAATCAGAAAAAAGGCAAGTTTTATTGTTTTGTTTTTAAAGTTTACCAAGTGATTCAAATATACCAGGTTGGGGAAATACCTTTAAAACTGTTGAAAAGTGTTCAGAATATAATTTTAAGTAAAAGTAGATTAAATAGATTTCTAAATTAAGTATAATAGATCAACTTCAAAGTGTCAAAGAACACAGAACTATATTAAAAGATATTTTAGTAATGCAACTCAACAGCTGTAGTCAGTGACAAAATGTGATAAATTAGTTACAACTAGCACTTATGCTCTCCTTAATTTATGTGGTGCTTTCCAATGAAGTTGAAAATAAAGCAAAATTCCATTCATTACTCACCCTTATTTACATATAGGTCATATGTCAGGGTACTAACAACAGTAAGAATTCTTCCTACCATTACAGCCTTAGTTCTAACATCAAAAGCTTCCTGTAGATGCAATGGCTACAGCAGCATTATCCCAACAGAACATAGGATCCATAATTCCCAAAAGTAGAAATCTGAGCTAAGTAAAGACGAAAATAGTCCAGAGGAAAAAAACCATGATTTTATATATGGTTTTTACAAAAACATCACTTTTGTAAAATAAAATGCCCATGCACACTAAAAAGTTCAAAATCATTTAATTCTGCCTTTACCACTATAGTCTTTCTCTTCAATTCTACCTGCTTTCCAATTGACAAGTATTAATAAATCTCTAAACTCATGTCACTTAACAACACATAGATACTATAATGTAAGGAAGCATTTTAGTTTAAGCTGCAAAATTCACACAGAAACCTAGATATTTAATGAAATACAGTGGTGATTTATTTGGTAAGGCAAAAATATTTAAATTTGTAAGTATTCTTGTAACTATTCTCATCATAGATCTACTTTATAAATTCTGCTTCAAATATGAGGTTTGTAAAAAAATAACATGCACAAACTGGTACACATACAGATGTTCTATATACGTGGCTAGAAGTTATGTTTAACTATATGCAAATAATAATGGCAAATTATAAACCAAATGTTTTTATTTATTTCAAATGAAAACTAAATCTTACCAGTGCAAAAATCCCACAGCAGCAGCTGAAAAAAAGAAAAAAAGGAAATTAAAAACTGCTTTACTGTAAAACACCTTTAAAAACAAGTATTTCAAAATTATTTGCTTACATGTCTACAGAGATAATAAGTAAAACTAGATGGCCAGCTACTTCTGCTCATGTGAACATAAGGGGAAAATCCAAGACACAAAGCAAATTGTGAATCACGCTTACCTTTTGCAAAGGGAATTCGACATCTGAGCAAAGGGGGAGACTTGAAACATTCAGATAATTTGTAAAAGACTATTAAAATGTGTGATTTTGAAACTTCTCATTTCTTTTCAGTATGATTTTCTATTGTATCTTATTCTCTATTGTGTAAATTTTAAAAAGGAAGTAAATAAGTACACTGGGCTCAGAATTTTTTAGAAAAGATTTACACCAACAGGAACCACTCCAGAAAGCTGTCCCTTGGGCTCATCAGAAAATGTTAAAATGCAGAAAATCACTTCTTCAACAGCCCATCTGAAAGCCCCATTATGCAATTCAAACCTTGAGGAAGTGTCAGTTTTTTGTGAGTTTCCAGATCTAGGGACCTCTAAATGGCCAAGGACAGGCACCATGCATGAGGCTTTACCAGAGGGCTGTGAGACAGGTCCAATAATGACTCTCTAGGTATCGGGCTTTTGAAGAGCTGCAAATACAGTCTGTTCCCTCTGGTGACTAGAAAGTTGCTTATTTTCAAGAATACCATAGAGGTGGGAAGGATCGAAAGTTCAAAGCCAGTCTCAGAAACTTAGCAAGGTCCTAAGAAACTTAGTCTCAAAGTAAAAAACATTAAAAAGGGCTGGGGATGTGGCTCAGTGGTTTAATGCCCCTGTGGTCAATCACTGGCACCAAAAAGATGATGATGATGCAATGGAGACTATGTAGCCTACAGAGCTTGAAATACTGCTTGTTTACACAGCTAAATTTGAAAAAGATGCCTCTCTGATAAGGCTTCATTACCTTTAAGAAATACAAAACTGTCCTATTCAACTACATTTATACTGTTATTCTCCTGAAAATGATATACACTGGCAAAAATTCTTAAAAATATTTTAAAAAGATTAAATATGCTACCAAATTCTTTGATCTTTTCAGAGAACCTTAAAGTCTTTGTCTAACTCTCTCCCCTCACCCCACATTCCACACCTCTCCCCAAATAACAGACATGGGTATAATATGACAATTTTCCAGGCGCATGAAGTGCTTAGTACTAGGCCTTTAAGTTGTGATGAAAAGTATGTCCCCTATACCCTATCTCTATCAGTCTGAGGGAGACACAGCTTTCTACTTGACTGAAACAAACCCCAGGGGACCCCAGCACTCCCAACAGCTTCTTCACCTCCACTTCAACATTTCTCTATATAGTAATCCTTGGTTTTTGGTTGTTGGTTTTGTTTTGTTTTGTCCTATTCTTTACCATCTCAGAAGAGGAAGTACCTCTCCTTTTTTCCATGGTTAGCTTCTCAAGTTTGTGTTTTTAATTCCCCTTTCTAAAACATTCCAAAACTTTGCTCCATCAATTCTTTCCTTTCTTAGATCTTTCATCTTGCCTTCTCTTCTTGATCCTTCCCTTCAAGAATTGAAATTTCATTCTCCTAGAACCGAAAACACTTCCCTTGAGCTAAAAACCCTTCAAATTGTGAAATATGATTGCCCTTCTTTCTCTCCCATTTAATGACAAGACTCTTGGCCATTTTCCTCCTTTGAAGTTCCCAAAACTCTTTTCAATAACCAGTGACCTTTTAGTTACCAAAATCAATGGCCACTTTCAATTCTAACGCTCTTCAATCTTCCTGTAGCATTTGATCAGTTTCTTGAATTTTTTTTTCTCTCATCTTCTATCAAACCAAATCTCCCAATTCGATTTCCCTAAACACATTTTATACACTTACCTGTTTTTTTTTTTTTCCTTTTCCCCTCATCCCCAGAAACTAAGTTTAAGTTTTCTCCAGGCATCTTTACTATATCCCCATTTCTCTCTCCACACTGGTATCTCCTGGGAAGTTTCAACTATCACTTCTACACTAATCATTACCCCACCCATAATCTTCAAACCTGAACTTTCTCTCTCCCTCCACCTTCCTTGGCTCCTCTTCTAATTCACCACCTATCTAGTTCTGTCAATCTCTTACCTCTGTCCTGTCCCTCTCCCAACCCCCATTCCTACTGCTGCTACCCATGCTTAGACCATCATAGCCTGGATTCCAGTATTAGTTTTCCAACTGTTCTTTCTGCTTGCTTTCTCAGTCTATCTCCAGCCCAATTTATACTCTGCTGCTGAGCTAATTTCTCTGAAGCACACTCCTCATTAAGTCATTCTCCAACTTAAAAATTATTCAGTGACAACATTATAAAAGTACTAAATGCCACTGAATTGTTCCCTTTCAGGTGGTTAATTCCAAATTATTTCATCTCATTAAAAAATGTTTTTGAAGAAAAGACTCCATCAGTGCCTTCTTACAAAGATCAAATGCCCAACACCCAGCCTTGATTAGGCTCTCCAAGGCTAGTCCCAATCAACCTTATTTCCTACTCCTCTTCTTTTCACATCTTTCTTTTCAGCCTAACTTTGCTTTCATGTTGTCTTAGTTCCATGACTGATCACGCAGTTCCATCAGCCTCTAATACTTGTTCTCAGCTCCATACATACAAATATTGGCCCTTTGTGACAATCTGAACTCCAACTTTCCCAACAGTCTTTCTTGATCTTCTTTCCCACTCCCCACTCAAGTATGAGTTTGCTCTCCTAAGCTCCCATAAAACTTGATATCCTCAGTCATTATTGTATCCAACACTAATCAGGTACCTCTCATGTGCCAAACTTCAGTGCCCTGGAGCTTACATTTGAGAAAACAGCATGTTTCCAAGCCCATGTTGATTCTGGGTGTGGGATACATCTACTGGCATAATTAGAAATTTGATAAAAAGCTAAACATAAACTACCATTATCTCTCAAGCATTGTAACACTCCATGTGTGCAGCTTTGACTAACCTGGTGGAAAAGAAAATACAAGGACTTTCATTAAAGGACATTTACCAATGTCTCAATTTATATTGGTATTCAGACCAATCAAGGATTAGGCTCAAAATAGATTTTATTGAGACAACAATAACATTTAAGCTACATCTCAAACTACAAAGATGAAGAATGTGAATGGAGGAAGAAAAGCCTTTCCAGCTAAATAAGAAAAAAAAAATTCCCAATCATAAGCATGGAAGAGTCACTGCAAAATGAAAGTAAATGGGTATTGGCACTGGGTCATCTTTTGTCTACTCTGATCCTACTTCCACTATCAATGATGTCAACTAATTTCAAAAATCACTTCCTTTGTTTTGCTTTATTTAAAATGAAGAGAAGTATAAAATGTCTGTTCCCCCTCCCCGCCCAAGAGTTAGCCAGTCACTTTCAGAAAGTGTGAGAATTGGCTGCCTTGATTAAAGAATATTTTGTTGACACAGGGGTGATCAATGAGACCGAAAATCCTACAAAAATATTTTAAAACAAGAAGTAAGGGGGTTGACAATTCTTGGCAAGCGATTCTCCAGCGCTCAGATCTCATCATTACTGCTGATAGGAACCCACAAACGCTGGTTAAACGAATCTCCTTCAAGACTCAAGAAAACCACTTCAAACCTTGAGGCTCCGAGGGGAAAAGCCTGCTGAACACCGAGCCTAGCACCGCGGGACCCTAGCAGGAGCGCGGTCAGGCTCCTTCCAAGGGCTCTCCTGCCTGCTCGGCTCACCTACGCTGAAAGTGGTCCTGTGCGAGACCCGAAGCGTCTGCAATACGTGCACCTTTTCGCGGAGCTGTTCCAGGAAACAAACAAGGAATTGGAAGCGGCCGAAAAGTAGTGTTTTGACGATCTCTTCCAGATGCAAGCAGTTTTGCGCGTTCAAACTTCGGATCTTCCGTGGCGTGTAATCCCGGGAGCCCCCTGGCAGGTTCCTGCCGCCTACGGACGGAGGCTGCAGAAGCAGCTCCGGCTTTTCCACCTCCTCCTGCAGCTTCTCCTCCAACTCGGGCTCCCCGGCTCCGGCTCCGGTGGCCCGGCGCCGCCGCTTCGACTGCAAGGGGCGAGAAGATTGAGACGGCTCTGAAGCCGCTTCTTTGAGTTTATTCCTCGTTTGCCCGACCATTTTCTCATAGTCCCTGTTCGGATGGAGCTAGGTCACTCTAGGGAACGGACCCACCCAACTCAGGCGAGGTCCCGAGGGGCCTGGCTGGCCTCGCAGCCTCAACGACTGGTCCTCGCCGCCGTTGCGGGCCTCCCAGTCGTCATGGCAACCGCGAAACATGGAGGGCTGGGCGCGCGGGCCCAGCAGCCTCGCGCCGCCCGCGCGCACGCCACCCTCCAGGAACTGCGCTCCAAGCCAGCAGCACGCGCGCGCCACCCCACGCGCGCCTCCTCCCACGCACAGCCCGGCGCGCGCCCAGCGCCTGCGCGCCACCCCGCGTACGACGCGTGGTCAGCCTGCGCGAGTCGGGAAGTGTGGCCCCCACAGCCCGAGGTAGATGGGCATAGGGCGATACCATGGTTCCCCTTTGGGGGCAGCGTTTTTTATCCTTTATTGAAGTTCAGACAGGGGCGTCGGAATTCCTCAGCCATAGAAGGGTTGTGTTCAGCGCGAGCAGCACTTTCCTAAATCAGACAGTACCCAGGATCAACTAAGAGGGGCGCGCTTGGTGTCACAGTCACCGCACAATCTATGGAGGCCTGAGTAGCTGGTACAGGTGGACAGGAAAGGGTGCGGGGTAGCATATTCCATGTCCTCTGTCACAGTCCGTAATGCAGCAGTCTCACTGCTTCACCTCCCATCTGTTTTTTGTTGTTGTTTGGGTTTTTTTGTTTTGTTTTGTTTGTCCATCAGATTGAACTCCTTAATCCCCAGTTCCACGTCTAAACTATAAATCATTGTTGCCAGGTTAGTGTCTCTGATGCAACACCGCTCAAAAATGTTCATGGCTCCACACAGCCCACAAAGCAGAAACTTTTTGGTTTGCTCATCAAGCTTTCAGTAATCTGCTCCCATCTACCTTTTCAATTTTCCCACTTCCCTACACAGATTTTCCATTCCAGTCCTTCCAAGTGAGGGCCACTGCAGTTTTGTTTTGTTTTTGTTTTTGTTTTTTAATCTTTTTCTCCTCCCTTCTCTTTTCTTTTTAAATCTTTTGTCACCTTCCATGCTGCATTAATTACGCCTTCTCTGAGAGTCTAGAGCCCTTACTGACAGTTTTATTCATCTGGACACTAGTTTAAATTAGTAAGCACAAAATTTTTTTTTCATCTAATGCTCTTATTTTCTTAGATGAAAAGTGATCTTTCAAAGATAGCTAAATTAGAAGGCATACACCTATACATTCTCTTTTTATTTTTCACCTGAAATTTTGGAATAGATCTACAACTCGATGCCATTTCATTCATTCTCTAGTGACTAAACAGAACAGTATTATTAGTTATGCAAGACAGACATCAGAACTAGAGACTTGTTAAAAATCTTTTTTACTGTTTCTATGAGAAAATATAAAATGCATATGGGCAAGTGCAAAAACCATCAAAGTATAATATAATGAATTTTTATAAAGAAAACATCTTGGTAACATATCCCAGGTCAAAAATTAGAACATCAACAGCTTTCAGAAAGCTCATCCTCATTTCTGGGGATTTCAGAATATCTCATCCAGATATTCCTTCATTTTTGAAGCACAAAGATTTAAAAAAAAAAACAAACCAAAGTTCAATAAGTGCTGTTACGGTTAACTTGTTTTGTAAGATGTCCCCACCTCCAAGGACAATTTCTACATTCCTGGCACTGTGTTTTTTGCTTAAAGTGTTTTATCATTCAATTCATAGGAAATGGCAGATCAGGGATATAGTAATTTGCCCAATTTTTAACAGCTAGTAAATTCTATCTGTCAAGTACTGAGTTTAAAATACAAGGTATTTATGAGTAGTTGGTGAAAATGTTCTTGAATGAATACACAAAGTCAAAATAGGACATAATAATAATAATAATAATAACCTTATTAAAAAATAAGGTTATTTTTTAATATGAATACTTTCATATTGTATTTTAGAACAATAAGGTTAGTGCAGTAATTGTTATTTCCTTTTTGATCAATTTGTTTTTTTCCCTAGAGTTTCCAGTTAATTTTTGTATCATGTTATTACCTGTGGTCCTGTCTTTGAAAATACAAACCTACTCATTTTTATCCTTTAAAATTAACGCTTTATATGACTATTCATTGTGCTATTATTTCAGAGAAAAATTAGAAATAGCCTCAAACTGTTATAGAACATTCATACAGTGTAGCAGAATAGCCATAATGTCATTTTGAATAAATATTTAATGATACAGAGAAATAATCATGATGTGGTATTAAAGGAAAAAGAAGCAGGATGTATTCTTTGAATCATATACATAGTAAATACATAAGATTAATTAATAGGATTAATTAACAGTGTTTGGCACTGTTCTAAATCTTTTACATAGAGGATCACATAGGAAGATTAACAGTGTAGACCTTGAGCTAGTAATTTTACTACTCTACGATTAATTTCCTTATCTGAAAAATGAGTCAAGTTCATGCATCTTACTGAATGGTATTACTGAATGAAATAATGGTTGTAAAACACCTAAAACCTAGTACATACTTAATAAACAAATGTTACATTGTCATGTTTTAGATGGAACATTTTACAGGACACTGGTGAATATTAATTCCAATTAATATTTTGTTCACCTGGATTCTTAATCATTAAGTTATACATTAGTTCTGTTATTGAGCAATACTACATGTTCTACATTTTTTTTAATTTTTCCTTATTTTTATTGGTGCATTCTAGTTGTACAAATGGTGGGATTTACATGTTCTACATTGATAAGTTAACTGAGAAAACAGAAACAGTTGTCTAAATAGTTACCTGTTCTGTTATTAAACAGAATGATCTGTGTAAGAGGGAAATCATGACATTTATTTTATCCACAATTTAAAAGAATTGTGTAGGTTTTCATCTTTTTATACCTTCTCTAAGAGTGATGTCTTTTGAACCTACTTATCTTGAACAGTTGAGTCACATTTTAGCGACATGCTTATTAACAATAACAACTTAAACCAATGTTCCTGATATTTTATTATATTGTAAAATAATTTAAATAGCACAATATAATTAGATTCAGTAGAATATATTTTTACATTATATTTTTTTGTTAGAAATGAACATGCCTCATGGTTTATCAACTGATTTTTCTTGCATAAAGATTTCTAATCCAGTCATATGTGTCTAAAACTTGCCTATGTGTTCCCTTTGTATTTTAGTAAGGCAATTGGTAATTTAAAAAAAAAAATGCAACTAAACAATATAACCAGCAGGTGGCAATAATGACCTGTGAATGAGAATTTTAAAACATTTTAGATAGTTTCAAATGAATTAATTACCTAAAAGTTTTTAAATTCATTTTTAAAAAGAAAAAAACACTGTTCTTATAATAAATTGGTTTACTAAATAGGAAATATAGGGAAATGCCAAATGTAACCCCACACTAAAAATTACATAGCATATTTCATATATTGAACTCATTCATCATAATTTTCCCAATAGTAATGACTATATTTTAGTTAATTCATATAAATTGTCTATCAAATTTCAGTGTTTTAACTTTACACAAATACACTTATACATATTTAAGTTAAGCTAAGTTACATCAATATTTAACTTGACTGTATGGACCAATGTATATAGAGGTATTTCGGTGAACATCATTTTGAAAATGTTATAAACTTGCACTTATAATTTGGTCATTTAAAATCCTACTTTCACTTTAATTGATACTCTTCTGCATAAAAGATGGTTTTGTGCTATTTCACAATATCTTATACGTTAAGATACTTTTCCCTTTTTATGGTGCAAGGAGTTGGAAATGGCATTAGTATATTTATCTCTAGTCTATCAAGATTAGTTGTCTACTAAAATGCTAGCAAAATTCCCAGAATCACACAATTATGTGAACTGTAATTAAGCCACATTTCAAATCTTATAGAGTAATTTTACTTAATAGTTTTATTCATTATAATTATACTTCCTTAAGACTTTTTCTATACATTCAAAGATTAAAATATCTTTTTGTTTGATTATGTCTCTTTTCTGGTCTCAAAAAACCAGGATAACCATAGGTATGTGCTTCGTAAAGGCTATTCATTTTCTAGATAATTTCAAATCAGTCTGTTTTTATATATTAAAAGATCCTTTCAAATTTTTCTTCAGCAAGTTGCCTCTGCCAAAAATGAATGTCTTTGAACTTTGTGTATTTTATAAAACACCTGCTTATTTGACCTACAATCATTACAAATCTAGCATTGATTCATTTTTAAATAGTAAAATTGCTACTATTGAATTACTTTATAGAACACTTTTAAATTCTAGTTGGATGCAGACGCTTTCTTTAAAGGGGAAAATGGAAAGGTGTCATACAGTGAAGCATATAGCAAGTTTAAAGGTAAATGCATCTGTATGATACTTTGCACAGCACTGCTTTTTGGACCTTGGGAGAAAAGGTATCTGTGATAACAAGATGGAATTCCTAAGAATTCCAGTCTACTTCCTCTATCTGTGAAGGGGCTATCTATCCCACACCTCAAAAACAAACAAAACAACTAGAACTCTGTAAGCCATTCTTGCTATGTTTCTTGTGGTTCTCCAGGCCTATTTCAGATAAAAACCTTGAACTGTCATACGGGCATGTATCATTCAAGGGGAGGGAGGTAATCAATGAATTAATTGGGAGAATTCTTTTATCCCTGGGACACTGCAGAATTACTTAATATATGCACACTGATTTGAACAGAATGGTACTTGGAACTCATTGTTAAATGACTTAACTTCTGTAAATACAACTACAGGTATATTGCATATACCATACCCCCAAATTCCATTTTTCCATGAACCCAATCACAATAGTCCTGTGTATAAACTCCATCATATTCAGATTATTTTTATTACTGCTAAAGTAATATGACTATTTAATTTGATATCAATATTTAATATTTAATATTTGAATTTAATAGTTAATTCAATATTAATAAGCAAAATCTTCAAGTATATTGAAGAATAAATTTATTAAAGAATAAAGTTTGGAATATGAACATATTAAATGCAGAATGGCAAAAATAGCAATGACATACTGAATCTGTGTACTGTGAGTTATATAACATAATAATTTAGACTGATTTAAGCTTTGATTTTGATTATGATATAGTGATTTAGAAATATCACTAGACCGGATTCAGTGTACTTTGGGCAATTTACTTCTGTACACGTAATTAACTCAACTGTGAAAGATTTTGGACTGTATGTTCTTAATAAGGTCTTTTAAACTTTTTGGTTCTAGTTGGTATTTGTGTACATATTTAGGAAGTGGGCAGATTTACCTTTGAGTCATACAACACCTCATACTAAGCTCTCTTCTTACCAGTGCTTCCATTCCCTTCTCTGTTTTGAGCTCTGTGTTCTGGCTCTGGTATCTCTGTTCCTTTAGTTCCATCCTATTTCCACTTACTGTCTTGTCTCTAAGTATTATGAGCTTTATTGTTCCTATTTTCTAATTACTTCTATTCACTAGTAGTCTATGTTAGTCAGCTTTATATCTCTGTGACCAAAATACTCAACAAAACCAATTTAGAGGAGGAAAAGTTTATTTTGTTCCACAGTCTCATAACTGAAGTGTTGGGGTCAGGGAAAGGCTGGGGAGTGCATTGAAATCAGAAATATCAATATGCACTCATGATTTCTAATATATTTTACACTTTTTAGCCATTCTAATAGATGTATAGTGGTAACTCATGTTTTAATCACATGATACTGATCATCTTTCCATATGGTTATTTTCCATGTATGTATTTTCTTAGGAGAGATATCCTTATAGATCTTTTGCCCTTATTTTAATTAGTGTTTGTTTTCATAATGTAAGTTTTAACAGAGGTTTAGTTCATGGTGGGATGACTCCATTGCTCTGGGTCCAAGGTGAGGCAGAACATTGTGGTGGAGGAGTATTCACCTCATGGTGGCCAGGAAGCAGAGAGAGAAATGGGTAGGGGGATGTAGGGAAGTCTTCCAAGGGCACACCCCCAGTGCTCTCCTCATCTAGCCTGCCCTCCTCATCTAGCCATGCCCTACCTGCCTATAGTTACCTCACAGTTAGTCCATTTAAACTAGGTTATACCTCTTATAATCTAATTGTTTGACTGCTGAATATTTCTGCATTAACACGGAAGCTTTTGGGGGACACCACATATCCAAACCATAGCACAGTCTAAATGGAAACTAGAATAGAAGGAACAGGGAGAAAACATCCATGAATAACTAATAAATGTTTGCATCAAGACCACAAAAACAAAAACAAAACTACCAAACCTTTGTTTTGGGCAGCAAAGTCCTGCTTACACATAGATACTAACTCATCTCCCAAAGATAAATAGGGGAAAAATTGTTGAGTTATCCAACTTTTATATTTCTTTTATTTTATATTTATTTTTATTTTTCAAATAACTCAATAAATCATTGATAGGAATTTGCTCACATTTTTTTGAATTTTTTATTGGAGCCTTCTAATTGTACATGATAGTGGGATTCATCGTGATATATTTGTGTATGCATAAATTGGTCTATTACATTCCTCCATACCTCTTCCCCCAACCCCCTTTGTCTACTCTAATGGTCTCAATTCTGTTTTTGATGAGGTCCTTTCCTTTTTTCTCTTGTATTTCATATATGAGAAAAAACATAGGACCCTTGACTTTCTGAATCTGGCTTATCTCACTTAGCATGATGTTCTCCAGTTTTATCCATTTTCCTGCAAATACAATATTTTCCTTCCTCTATATGGCTGAGTAAAACTCCATTGTAAAACTCTACATTTTCTTTATCTATTCTTCCATTGCTGGACAACTAACCTGGTTCCATAGGCCAGCAATTATGAATTGTTCTGCTATAAGCATGGGTATGCAGGTATGGCTATAGTTTGCTGACCTTAATTCTTTTGAATAAGTATTAAGGAGTGGCATAACTGGGCCATATAGTAATGTTTTGAGGAACCTCCATACTGATCTCCACAGTGGTTGTACTAATTTACAATCCCACCAAATAGCACATAAGCATTCCTTTTCCCACATCCTCACAAACATTTATTAGTTTTATATTCTTAATTATTGCATTCTAACTGGAATGAAATCTCAGTGTAGTTTTGATTTGCATTTCCCTGATTGCTAAAGATGTCGAACATTTTGTCATGTATTCATTGGAGCTTTATATTTCTTAAGGTTGTATAGCTAGGTTCAGAAAAGACAAAATAAATGAAATGGTTTGCATGTAGTTTGTTTATATTTTTATTTCTCCTAAGTATATACCTAGGAGTGGAATAATTGGGTCATACTGTGTTTCCAAAGTGGCTGTACCATCTTACATTCCCACCACCAATGTATAAGGCACTGGTCCAATTTTTACACATCCTTATCAACACCAAAATCAACAATTATAAAAGTCCATAGTTTACATTGTATTTCATCCTTTGAGTTGTACAGTATTATAGGTTTTGATAAATGTATGATTTCATGTATCTACCATTAAGGTATCACAACAGAATTGTTTCACTGCCTCCCCAAATCCCTGTGCCCCCCATTCATTTATTCCTCCTTCTCTCCTTCCAAACCCTGGAAATCACTAATGTTTCTTATAGTTTCAGTAATTTTGTTTTTTCCAGAATTTCTTGTAGTTGGAATCATATAGTGTGTGATCCCTTCAGAATGATATATTTTTCTTTAACCAATATGCATTTAAGATTTCCCCAAGTCTTTTCACAGATTGATAGTCTTCCTGTTCCTCTGTGTCTTGTTGTACTAGGGTCAAACCAAGGGTCTCACGCATGCTGGGCAAGCACTCAACCACTGAGTTATAGCATTTCTTTTTATCATTGAATAATATTTGTTTGAAGGATGATGGATGTACATCTGTTCATCCATTTGCCTCTTGAGGAACATCCTTAGTTGTCTCCACATTTGGGCAATTATGGATAAATCTGCTATGAACATTCACAGGCAGGCTTTCATTGGACATAAAATTTCAAATCATTTGGGTGAATATCAAGGAGCATAGTGACTGGATCATATGATAATACTATGTTAATTTTGCAAGAAACTGGTACACTTATCTGCTATACAGTTTGCAATGCCACTTGCCATTAGTGAAAGTTCCTGTTGCTCTTCATCCTCACCAGCACTGGTGCTGCCAGTGTTTGGGATTTTAGCCACTCTAATAGATGTGAAGTGGTATCTCATGTTTTAATTTATAATTCCCTCATCCCATGATGTTGATCATCTTTTAATGTTTAAGCAATGCTTTATTGATATAATTCACAGAATGTGTAATTCACCCATTTAATATGTACAGCTAATGATTTTTAGTATATTCACAGTTACATCATATATCACAACCAATTTTAGGACATTTTGTCACTCCCAAAAGAAATCCCACACCCCTCTAGCAGTCACTTCACATGCTAACTCACCTCTCCCACTCCCTGTGAATTTTCTGGACAGTTCATATAATTAGAATCCCATAGTCTTTATTAACTAGATTTCTTCCTTTTGTACAAAATTGCAAGGTTCATTTATGTCATAACATGAACATGAACTTTCTTTTCTGTTCTGCAATGCTGGGAATTAATTTGGTTGTTTTCCATGTGTATACCTTCTTAGGGGAACTGTCTATCCAGATAGATCTTTTGTCCTTACTTTAGTTATGTTGCTTGTTTTCATATTGTTGAGTTTTAAGGTGTTTTCTATATTTTTCATTAAAGTCCTTTATCAGATATGTATTTTGAAAATATTTTCTCCCATTCTATGGCTAGTCTTTTCATTCTCTTTATGGTGTCTTTCACCACATGTTAGTTTTTAATTTTGATATAGTCCATTATATGAACTTTTTTATCAATAGACATGCTTTTGGTGTTACATCTGAAAAAAGGTTACTTAGATTTTATGTTATCTTGTAAAAGTTTTATAATTTTGCATTTTACACTTAGGTATGTGCCTCATTTTAGTTAATTTTTGGAAAGGTGTAAGATCTGTCCAGGCTTATTATTTTGCTGTGGATATTCAGTTACTCCACTACCATTTGTTGAAAATATTACACTTTCTCCACTGAATTACCTTTGTTCCTTTGTCAAAGATCTGTTAATTTTATTCATTTGAGTCCATTTCTGAGCTCCCTATTCTGTCCCCCTGATCTATGCTCTCACCAGTACACCCTGTGTTTATTACTATAGCTTTGTAGTTAGTTTCAAAGTTGACCACTGACAGTCCTCTGACTTGGTTCAATATTGAGTTGGCCATCCTGGGTCTTTAGTCTTTCCACATAAACTTTAGAAAGTTATTTTATAGCCACAAATAATATGCTGGGATTTTGTTCAGAACTGTGCTGAAACTACAGATCAGATTGGGAAAAACTGACATCTTCAGTCTTGAGTCTTAATCATAACATGGAGTCTCTGTCCAATTATTTAGCTCTTCTTTGACTTCTTCAGCATTTTATAGTTTTTCTCACAGAGATCGTGTACATATTTTGTTTACTTATACCACATTTTTCCTTTTTACTTGTTTAGTGTTCATGTAAATGATGTTTTGTTTTTACTTCGAATTCCAGTTGTTCATTTTTGGCATAGAGGAAAATAATTGATTTTGTAAATATTAACCTTGTACTACAACCTTGCTAATCACTTATTAATTCTGAGTTCTTTTTGTTGTTTTTAGAAGCTTGTTAATTTTTTGTATATTTTTAAACCCATAAGAATGGGAGGAAAACCCCACTAAAACAAAAAGAAAACTGAAAAATAAACCCAGTTATACTGCAAGTGATTCACAAACCACCTAGGACGACAAGAAGAACCCTCACCTAACTCCTGAATGTGTCTGTGACTATATACTCTATGTTGAATAACAGGGAAACAATAGCAAATGGACCCTGACTTCTTTCCTTTTTTTTTTTTCCTTTTGGTACTGTGGATTTAACTCAGGAGTGCTTAACTACTGAGCCACATCCCAGCCCTTTTATTTTTTACTTTGAGACACGGTCTAAGTTGTTTAGGGCCTTGCTAAATTGCTGAGGCTGGCCTTGAACTTGAGATCCTCCTACCTCAGCCTCCCAAGTCACTGGAATTACAGGTGTGCACCACTGCATTAGCCCTGAGTCCTTTTTAGAAGGCTTGTTTTTGATAGTTGTATGGGTGAAACAATAAGAAATTAAAGTATATGACCTAATCTAAACAAATATGTTGATGTTGTTGGGAGCCAAGGTGCACACCATGGAAGAGGCCAGATAGAGATGGAATGGATAAAAGTAAAAAGGACCCTATTGGGGGGGCTTTGGAATTAGAAATACCAATATGTACTCATGATTTCTAATATGTTTTATACTCACACATACTGACAAAATATTTGTGTGTATGTAAAAAAGCACATATGCATTTCTAACTGATGGCTGAAAAGGCCTAGAGACAGATACCCCACTGAACACAACTGGTTTCTAATACCCTTCCCCACTAAAAGGTATTTGGGCTCCTTGGAGAAAGAGGTGATTCCATGGCTGTGGCAAGGAATGTACAAGATGGGCTTGAAATACTCTTATGACAGAAATTGAAGAAGTATTAAAAAATGAAGTAAATTAGGGCATGCCAAAAGGACAAAGAGGTCAGCTTGAAAGGGCCCTTGATGATCCAATATGGAATAATTTGAGCATCAGAATAATTAAGGATAGTAATAAATTATAAACCATAGAAAAATAAGAATCCTTTGGTCCTTTTAAGACCAAGTGGATCTATTCTGAAAGAAATAATATGCTACAAAAGACACTACTGGGTCATTTGACAAAACTGAAATACAGACTCTATATTAAAGGATTGTGTCATTGTTAAATCTTCTGAAGTTGCAAACACTTCTGTGCTTATTTAATGGAATCCTCATTTTTTTAAAAAAATACTCATCTCTTTAGAGAAAATGGGGCATGTATTCAACTTACTCTAGGATTCAGAAAGCAAGCTCTATATATTACTTATCTGTGTACTTGCATGTATGTGTATGTGTGTGCTATGCAGTGTGTACAATATAAAGCAAATGGTGCATAAAGGTAACAGGTGAATCTGGGTTAAGGATGTGCAGAGTTTTATTATACTATTCTTACAACTTTTCTGAACACTTGAAATTCTTCCAACTAAATGATTTTTAAAAGGCTGGTGTTCAACATGCACAAAAATTTAAGGATAAGAGCAGACTTTTGAAGGTATGATAATGCCACATATATTGAAGGACTGTCATGAGGAAGGAGGATTAGGACTTTGAATTTGGCTTATCTTCAGGTCAGCCTGCTTTGTGTAATATCATTATAGCATATCAAAGTGCTCATGGCTGAAATGAGAGGTGGGAGCTTTTAAGCTTTACAGAGTCTTCATAACCATTCAGTACAAGAGGTGCAAAAATCACAGGATTCTGAGGGTACGTTATGTGGGATAAACAGAAGGGGACTAGGTGTCGAAAGATGGGAGATGATGGGGTATGCGAATAATGCTTTTTGTGATGTCATTCAAATGTAATTAAAGAAAAAGCTATAGCACTGTGTTATAATCCAGTGCTGTGTCTGACCTCGGAGAGGCCAGCTGGTGACCCGCCGATGTCACCTAATCTTTCTTTCAGGTGAGGAACAAGGTACCAAAAGTTACAGTGTATAAGATGATGAAAGGTGTAAATGTGTGCATATATATCAAAACCACACCATTTTTAATGAAAGAAACTGATATCCACACATTTGTACTTCTGTACAATTTGGGGTAATATATAATTTTAAGCTGTTTACAAATAACATGTACTGCTTCAAATATTACATAAGGTTGATAATACATTTCTAGCAGAAATAAATATATTGCACTTAAAAAGAACTTCATTAGATGTTACTTCATAGTATTATGCTTATAACTTCCTTTTTTCCATAAAACATTTCCCAAGCCCTTCCCCCCACCCCCAACACGCACACTTCATTACAGTGGTGGTTCTCACACAGTTCAGTAAGCAAACGAAGACACGGCAAACCATGAAACTGTGATAGTCTACTAAAGAGGCATATCTAATTTCACCCTTTAGGAAATATAAGAACTTCTTTTGGGTTTGGAAAATAAAAAGACAACTAAATACAGTATGTTAATGTACCAGAAGTAAAATACAACAAATTGTATTTTTTGTCCAGACATATTATTTCACAAAAATGTTATTTACTTATTACTTGAAACAATGAAATGTTATTATCTTATACTTTGTTTAAAAAGGGGCAGGGATTGAAATTATTTGAGAGAGGAACAGAAAGAAGGCTGGAAAATACTTATGGATTACTCGTCCATCAAATATTTATAAATGAACCTTTCTATATTTAAGCATGCTGAAGAACAATAAGGATTAGGATATTTTATAAATGGAATGGATGAGAAAGTAATGAGGGAAAAGTTTTATGATTTTCTAAAGTTTTAAAAGAGTTTGTAACCTTTGCTTGTTTACAGAAAAAAAAACAGAAAAAAACCCTTTTATTCTAAGATAATATAAAAATTTATATAAAACTCCTCTCAGGCACAACTCACTAGAGGAGCAAGCTAAAAATCTGCCTAGTGCTTTGTCTAGATTTAGGCTATTTTGTTTTTTTAATAATTATCAATTCCCTACCCACTTCATAATGAAAACAGTTTTCTTTATTTAGTCAGTGGAAGATTGAATACAATGTTAGTTTTCTTGTGATGTTACCCTGCACATTACATAACTGAATTTTTGGAACTTTAGTTACCAAGTCATGGCTAACCTTGTCTGTATATTTATTGGGGTTTAAAGTCATTCCATTCACTTTATTTGAAGGTGATCGGTCTCAGGATAATCCAGCTTTAAATAAGCAAGACAGTATGAAAAGCTAATGTGAAACAGAAGTGGGATAAATATCCTGACATCTTTCTAAATCATAAGCAGTATGAGATGAAGACACTTCACTTCTAAGAATATTTTCTGGGTTTTTAGAAGGTTTCCTTTTCCTTTTTGTTTGGGGGAGGGGGTGGTTGTGGCTATAGAAGCAAAATGACAGAAATGTGTATAAGGGTGGAAGAGGGGACATCTTGGAATGCCCCAGTAGTACCTCCTGCAGCATAGCCCTACACAAGGGCACTTGCTAGATAATGAGTCATTATCAGGAAGCAGGATAATATCACCTACTCTGTGCCCACCTACCAGAAATGGTGATAGGCCCTCCAGACAAGATACGATTGTTACAAACTCAAAGGGATCAGAAATGCAATACAAAATTGTTAATCTAGACTTTGTTACTTAATAATTTGTGATATGTTAGACACAAGCCAGATAGATTTATTGCTTGTACTGATAAAGGTAGGCAGAGGAGGGGGGAAGATCTACTAAATAAGTAGAAAGAGTAATTAAACTTAGAATTATTGACAAATGTTTTAAAAACAAATCCCAAATGTAGACCCTACTAAATTATAAACTAATTCCTTACAGTTCCATCAATCTGGTCTGACAGGCAGGAACTCTTTTTAGCAGCACTGCACATTTGCTGTGCTTTTTGATACTGTAATATAGAGGGAGAACCTGAATTTATTACAATTATAACTCCTGGTTATTATTATTTGATTGGCTTTCCCATTAAATATATAGTTCTTGCAATCACTTTAGGTAGAATATATTTGGAATTTTAAATACTAAGCTCCCCATGGGTTGATAAGAATTGACAACCAGAATTACTTCGGAATGGCACAGTGGGGTAAATGTCTGGCCCTCAGTTCCCATAGCTAGAATGACTGATTTGCTTGCACTCCGTTTCTCTTGTGCTTTTTCTCTCTAGTTCAGGTAATACCAATGCTTAAAAAATATATCCCATGCAGAATTTCAGGTATCATTTTTCCAGAGCATGCTTTGCTTTTCTCTAAGCACTCTACCTAGTTTTAGTTTCATATTGCTTAATTACAAAACAAAAGTTATGAAGTCAAGAAATAATGATACATAACTATATTTAACAAAAAACACATAAACCTACTTTGAGGCACACACACTGGGATAACTGTCAAATAGTAAATGATCCTCTCATTCTGTTTGAAAAGGAAATTTAGACAGAGATTCACTTAAGTAGATCAGTAATTTATCATGGTATTGAGTATCATCATAATGTGAAATAGCATTTTTTGTTATTCCTGCTTTAGGCAACAGTACTCTGTATTCAGAGGAATACTGGCAACAGGCCAACTATTCAACATTAAGCCCCTATCCCAGCCCTATGAATATTTAGTTTAAACATTAGTCATAACTGCTTTTTAAAAGAAATACACATCTGTACTCTGTTTGAAAACAAACTACCTATGGCTACTACAGTATAACATGCAAGAAGTTTGAAATTAGCCTACAGTATATGCCATAGGGCTTTGAAATGCTTTGTTAACAGAGTCCATGCTCCTTTGTAAGTAAACTTTAGGATTCAATGGAAAATAGCAAGTGCAAAATCCAAAATTGGCATCTTAGTCAGACTGTGCCAAGATGCCTGGTTTCATGGGCTGGATGTGCCCAAGAAAGGCATTTGATATGGAGAAGTCTAACATTAAACAACCAAATAAAATCTACGGAAGTCTGATGTGATAAGTATATTGCATTTACCCCCAAATACACTTCTACTGTCAGTAGCAATATTTCCCATCTCTTCTAACAGATTCAATACTTCTGCAGTAAGAACAGAGTAGAATTAAAATTACATACAGATATTAAATTAGAGTTTTGGGGAAATTTACTAAGAAGACAGTTTACATCCTGTAGCTGTAATGCATTATATCTGGAGTTGAAAGCGTATTAATTTCATTAAATCTCTATTATTAGGAAAATGAACTGTTGCAAAATACCAAATGTGGTTACCCAGACCGTAAATGCTAAGATATATGATGCTCAAAAATAACATAGATTATATAGAATTAAAATATATAAAATATAACTAATTACTATTATACACATTAAAGGAAAGCTTAAGAAGATGGCAAAAGTTGAAAATAAAGTGGATGAAGCTCTAATTGACTTATAAGAACTGCCAATGTTTCAGTTAGTGAGTCATTGAGTTTATATGCAATTTCATATTAGGGACTGATAAAATGGTAAAAGAATCTCTAGATGTAACACAGTAAGGAAAAGTGGTAAGTCAAATACATGGGCACATTACTACACATGAGCACACTAAATCATGGCTACCCAAGCATTTAGAATGGTCATTCTCAAATCCCTGTCAATCAGTGGCAGCAGCAACAAAGCACATTTATCAAAAATAAGAATATGGCCCAATGCATTTTAACATCCACAAAGTCTCCCAAAAGCTGAAGTGAAAATGAAGGGACCTTTGGCTCCCTTGGTAGAAAAATTCCTTTCAGAATAGAATAACCATCTTTTTATTGCAGCTGTAAGTGAAATAAAGCCTCACATATCATCATGCATAGGCTTTGGAGTGTTCCTCAGTGATAAGTCAGTAGTATATTTAGAATGCAGCCCAGAAAAAAATAAGTCCTTAATCTAGAGAGCCGAGCCCCTTGCTATAAAACTGTATATGGAATATTTTTCCTATAACCAGCAAATAGTTGCAAGAAAGACAATTAGGAAGAAAGAAGACTAAAGACTGAACTTGTCAAGTACTGGCCCTTCAATATTGCAAAAAGAGCTTGGTGAAGGCTTACTACATATTCATCCACACAACAGGATGTATTAGCATTATCTCAGCTCCTTCCCCAGCAAACTAACACAAAGGAAAACTAAACATGCTTAAGCTACAGCACTACAAATATTTCTCTATTGGCTCCCACTTTCTACAGGGAGAAACTGACTTAAGTTAGTCATATGGTCAGTACGCTATATAGTATTGCCTCTTTGAAGAATCTTTTAACTTGTGGAAAGCAGAAAGAAAACCTATACACACTGATTTTATACATTACTGCATTGACACAGCATTTTTAACTAAGGAATAAAGCACCCTATCATTCATCTGCCTTATAATATTAAGCTTTCTGGGTAAATTGATGTCTTATTAGTTGCAAGATTTAGGCTGGCTAAGAACTTTATATTGATTCTCTCCTGAACTAAGAGAGGTTCCCAACTTAGCTTCCCTAAGAGATATTCTCCCAACTACAGATGAATCCTGGTCCAGGGTGCATTCCCTTAGCAGTAGGTTTTACTGTGAGTCCAGCTCTCCTCTTTAATAGGTCCCAAGTGTCTTGGAGAGCCCCTGCTCTAATACCCCCCATCCTGCCCACCCAATCCTGCCTATATTTCCATACTCATTTGCTCATTCTGGATCTAGATTCTCTCCTTTTTAGAAGAGTCATACAAATGGTGTCATCACAGCAGAGGAGTGGCGTAGTCCCTGGATGGCAGCATAGGGCCCCTGCTGAAAGTAGTGATGATATCGTGGCATGTGGAATGAAGGGAACGTTGGACCACTCCCTTGCATGGAGCTGGCAATGGCTGATGGGGTCAGAGGCATCCCCAGGCGGCTATATGGTGGCAGAGAACCCTGTATGGGGTGAGGAATGGGTGTCGCTATGGATGCTGTGCTGGTGCCAAGAGCAGTCAGAGACTGTGGGTGCTGAAATCCAGGAAAACTGGAAGAAGATGATACCCAGGAGCTGAGAGACAAATTGTCAGATGTTGTAAAGGCTGATCCTATGAGAAAAAAAAAACATTCATTAGACTGGAATGACATTATTTGTAAAGATCTATTTATTTTCAAAATATTTAATCTGTGATTGAAAAGATGAACACACATGAGATTTGTCATAGGACAAATCTACCTTTCTAGATACAAAGATATCATTAAAATGCTTCATGGAAGAAAGAATTTACTAACTGAAAAAAGACATAACTCATTAAATGGCCTGCATATTCCCACAGAGTGGCCAAAACACTAATACCTTGCCTGAAAGTGATGAACTGATTCCTCGGGGCTCCACATATCTATGTGTTCTAACCTTTGCAGCATCTCTATAAGGAAGACTGGATGTCTAAGTCTCAGTAAAGCTACATGACTTCCAAAGTTGCTTATGAGAATCTGAAAGAATAAGTTGTCCTACACTGCAGCATCTAAAAGTCTAAACAAGAATTGACATAGAATTTTCTGACTATATTAGCAGTTTGTGTGGATTAAGTAATAAGAAATATTCTGTATTTTCTCTGATGATATCATCTGTAGTTTGGACAAAAAACAATGACAGAGGTTCCTTCCCCATATAAACACCCCAGCTCCCAGGATGGGGCACCTCTGGCTTCTCTTCTAGGGACATCTTTCCCAGGTATACGGGCTCCTCACTGCTGGGGCTACCACTTCTACTTGGTGCCCTTCACAGGAAATTCTCTGTTAAAAATGTTTTCCACTTTTGTCTTTGATTCTAATAAGACATTCCTAATGTACTTAGAACAGATATATTCTTTGATTTTCAGATTCTATAACTGAGGTTCAGAAAGACTAAGAAATCCCCCCACAAATTCAGTAGCTCTTTGGTAGTAAATTGCAGACAAGTACTTCCTGACCCCTAACTCAAAGGCTCAGTGTCCTTTTACTAGAAAACAGTAGCTTCAGGAAGTATAATCACTTAGAACTTGGGCAAATTAATGAGATATGTGGAGATCAGCATTAGGGGCTGTCCTCTCCTGAGAAGGCCCCTGAAATCCTTTCCTAATAGTGTGTACCCTGAAGACAGGCCATCTCATCAATTACCTGCCTTCATTCTCCTTTAGAAACTCTAGCTTCCAGTGGTTCCACAACCCCCAAAGCTGTCTTACCTCGATTTTGGGTTGTCTGACTCTCATCCCCCAGGACATCCTCTTCTCCTCCATAGGTACGGATGGGTGAGCGGGCATAAGAATGCTTCTGGATCAGGCTCTCCACACTTTCCCTAGGGTACAGAGTGATACATCATGAATTCAATGGGTCTTAAGGATAATTCACTAGTCAGTAAATCTGTTTTTTCAGCCAAAAGGAAACCACTTCAGGGAAAGAACATTCAAAACATGTACATGTATTGTTTTAAAGTGACTCCTCAGACATGAACTCAAGTACATAAATGCAAGCACATATAACTATAGGGTAAAAGCAATCTCCTGAAACCCTGTAAGATGAATGACAAGGAGGAAACAAGGAACCATGATACCTGACTACAGGAATATGGAATTTAATGACATGAAAAATTTTTGTGACAGAAGAGGTTCTGTTGTGAATCTCCTCTGACTTCATCAGCTAATGAATACAAAATACTCAAATGATCCAAACTGTTCTGACTCAACATCCAAAAAGTGTTGGCACAAAATTCAAAATACTGGTCATAAAAACAAACTAATAAACTTTTAACTAGTTTTAAACATGACACAATGTATACATGTTTTAACATATCACAAGGTACTCCATTGTGTATATAATTTTTGTTCATATATTTCAGTCCTACAAATAAATTTAACTAAAATTTAAAAAAAAAACAAAAAACAACTTAATGTTCACTAACAGATCAAACAAATAATGATAGTATATGACAATCTGGATGGTTTGGATAATGTACACTTTGAGATTGTTATTGCTTTACGACTGAAAATTACAGAAAAGCTGTGAAAGAGACATAAATGGCCAGTGAGATATGTAAGCCCCCAGAAAAATTGGTATGTTGTCTTTGCAGATGATCTTCCTCTTTCACCACAGTCTATGAACCAAAGAATGAGGTTAACTTTAAAACAAAAATTAATTTTGGTACTGGACAGTTGATCTGCTGCTATTTTTAAAAAAAGGTATCAAGATTTTAGCCAAGTAAGTTCTTTGCCAAAAATGAACACTAACAGTACATCAGTTTGCATAGCATGTATTTTAGGAATAGTTGTGAACAAAAGATCAACACCAAATTAACCACCAAATGATAAAAAGAGGATTTAAAAATTTATGTTGGTAGTAACTTTCATATTGGAGGAAAAAGAAAAACAAATAAAATGTTATACTAACTTTTCAAAATGTAGCCCTTACCATTTCACATAGATATACATACTGTGGAAAAAATGATATCTAATTCATAGTGCATTTGGTGTTCTAGAAAGCTAATGTACATACACAGATGAAAGAGGTAGTCTTCACACTAGAATAGGGGATGGGTCTACTTCTCAATCCTCCATTTTGTTCTTTTAATCTATTTGTGATCTTGATAGCTAAACCACACTGTCCTGATTACTGCAGCTCAATTAAAGTCTTAAAATTAGCTAATTTTTTTCCAAAGTTGTTTTGGTTATTCTATTTCCTTTGTATTTTAATGTGAATTTCAGTATTACTTTATCAATTTCTTTAAAAAGGTATCCTGGGGATTTGGATCAGAATTGTGTTAAATCAGTAGATTAATTTGTGGAGAACCGACATATTGAGTCTTTTCACCCATGAACCAATATATCCTTTCATTTATTTAAGTCTTCCTTAGTTTCTCTCAGCAGTGTTTTGTAGTTTTAAATATATCCTATGCATCTGTGGTCTGATTTATCCCTAAACATGTTTTAGTAAATATTGATTTTTATTTTGATTTCTAATTGTTCATTTATAATACATGTTATTTTTTGTATGTTGTTCCTGTGACTTTACTTAACACACCTATTTAATAGCTTTTTATAGGTTTGCATTTTCTATATAAATAAATGTGATATCTGTGAATAGAGATAATTGTGCTTGTTTATTTTTCAATCATGATGGAGTTAATTTAATTTTCCTGGCTTATTACAATAACTAAAACTGCCCATATAAATTTGAACTCACAGTGGTAAGAGTGGACATCCATGATTTTGCCATATCTTTGAAAAAAAATCATTTAGTCTTTGACCATTAGGTATAATATTAACCCTCAGTGTTTTGTATATGCCTTTATCAGACTGCAAAGATCCCTTATATTCCTAGTTTTCTGAATTTTAACCAGGAATGGATGTTGAATTTTCTTAAATGCTTTTGCTATGTCTACTGCAATGATCGAATGGTTTTTCTTTTTTAGTTTATTAATATAGTCAATTATATAATGATTGGACTTCATATGTTAAAATAACCTTACATTCCTGTACTAACCCTTAGTCAGTCATGATATATTATCCTTTTGTTGGACTCAATTGCCTAGAATTCTGTTTAGAATTTTTCCATAATATTAATAAAGTATATTGGGCTATAGTTTTCTATTTTGTGATATCTTTCTTTAGTTTTAGCATTAAGGTATTACATTGGTCTCATAGAATTAGTTTTAAAATATTTCCTTTTCTCCAATTTTCTAGAACAGCTTATGTAGAATTGTTATTATTTCTTCCTTAAATATTTGGTTTAAGTCACCAGTAAAGTAATTGCACCAGCAGTTTTCTTATTGAATGGTTTTTAACAACAAATTCACAGTTATCAGATTATCTATTTCTTCTTGAATGATACTTAGTAGTTTATACCCTCAAGAAATTTGTGCATTTCATTTAAATTGTGGAAATTATAAGAAGTGTTCATAATATATGTTATATAATAATATCCATTCTGTTAAACAGCTATAGAATCTATGGTGGTATTACTACTCTTATTGATAATGGTAATTTGTGTTTTCTTTCCCCCTACTTTTTTTTGATCAGTCTGATTAAAGGGTCATCAATTTTATTAACCTCTCCATTTGATTCTATTGATGTTCTTTATTGTTTTCCTGTTTTATATTCCATTTATTTCTACTCTAATATTTATTGTTTCCTCTCTTCTACTGAACTTGGATCTCATTTGTTCCTTTTTGCCTAGTTTCTTGAGATGACAGATGAGGTAATTGATTTGAGAGATTCCTTCAATCCTAAAGAAGATATAAATTTCCCCTAAGTACTTTTTAGCAGCATCCCCTAAATTTCTATATGTAGTATTTCCTTCAGTTCAAAATATTTTCTGATTTCCTTCTTGATATTTTCCTTGCTCTATGGGTTGTTTATATGTGCTACTTAGTTTCCAAATATGTGTGGATTTTCCAGCTCTCTTCCTATCATTGATTTCTAATGTAATTCCATGTCTACTGTGGTCAGAGAACATATTTTATAAGAGTTACATGCATTTAAATATAGTGAGAATTGTGATACAGAGTATGGTCTATCATGGTAAATTTGCAAAGAAGATATATTTGACTGATATTGGATAGAGTATTTTCTGAATGTAAAGGGGATCATTTGGTTAATAATATTCAAATATTCTATATCATTACTCATTTTATGTCTACTTGGTCTGCCAATTATTGAGACTGGAGTATTGAACTTTCTAAGGATGGCTGGTTATTTGTCTCTTTGTCCTTGTAGTTCTGCCAAACATGAAGATGTATTATTAGGTGCATAAACACCTAAGATTGCACGTCCTCCCAAGGAGTGGAAACTTTAATTAGTATGAAATGATCTACTTTGTCTCTAGTAACATTCTTTGTCCTGAAATTTACTTTGACATTAATATAGCCATTCTGGCTTTCTTTTGATTAGTGTTAACATGTTAGACCATTTTTTCTATTGCTTTACTTTTATTTTATTTTATGTAAAGTGTATTCCTTGTAGGCAACATAAGTTTGGTCTCCTTTTTTAATTCAAACTGAAAACCTCTGCTTTTTAATTGAGTTATTAAGTGCATTTATATTTAAAGTGATTTTATGTGGTTACCCTGAAATATATTAGCTTCCTATTTGTTTTCTATTTGTCCATCTATTCCTTACTGTCTTTTTCCTCTACTTTTCCTTCTTTACAGTTAAATTTTTATAATTCCATTTTGCTTCCTTTGTTGGTTTATTAGTTAGAACTTTCTTCTGTTATGGTAGTAGATGCCCTCAAATTTGTAGTAAGAATCTTTAACTTATCACAATTTATCTTCAAGTATAGTATAAGAACTTCACCAATACCCAGCAATGTCCCCCCTGAAAAATCATAATAATATTTTCTAATTTCTCCTTTCCAAATTTTGTGCCATTCTTGTCAAACATTTTGATTTATATAGATCCCACTCTGCATTGTTATATTTGTTTAAATTGTTAATAATCTTTTTAAAATTTTAAATAGTATGAAAATATTCCATCTACTTATCCAAATAGTTATCATTCCTGCTGCTCTTCATTCCTTGTGTAGACCCAGACTGACATCTAGTATGAGCCCCTTTCACCTGAAGGACTTCAATGAACACAGCTGTAGTGGAGTTTGTTTTAGCTTTCCTATGTCTGGGGAAAAGTCTTTATTTTTCTTTTGTTTTTTGAAAGATATTTTTTCTGGGTATACAACTCCAGGTTGACAGACCTTTTTCTTTCTGTTCTTTAAAAATAGTCCTTCACTGTCTCCTCATTTTGTTTCTGACAAGAAACCTGCTCTCATCCTTGTCTTTATTCTTCATATTCTACAATTTGTCTTCTGGGATACAGGTAAGTTATTTGGAAATCATTTGGGGTTTGGCTTTCAAACTGTGTGATATAGGACTGGACTCCCATTCAGCTGTGAGCTAATCATATTTTGAAGCAAAACCCTCCTAAACACTCTACCAAATGCCATGTAATATCACTAATTTTTTCCACTCCAGCTCATTGGAATAGGCACTATTCCCATCCCTGTATGAACACTAGGCTGTTTGTTTCCTGCAATGTTTGCAGATGCTTATATGTAAATAAAATTAGTGAATAGTGAATAAATGAATGAATATATAATATATATATGTATATATCCACACATACAGACATGTATATGGTGAATTGCTACTATGAACAATGCATTATTCTAGAAATCGCAGAAATAGCAGTAAACATAGCATATAAATTTCCCTGCCCACTAAGGGAGGAAAATAGTGGGGGTGGGGAAGAGAAATTCCATAAATTAGATGATAGTGCTATGGAAAAATAAAAATAAAAAATCAGAGAATAATGATAAGAACTGTTAGTGTGAGCATTAAATGATACTGAATTATTATTATTACTTAAAATAGTATCTGACACATAGAAAACATTAGGGCCCTATAAAAGTTTATCTAAAACAGGCAAAAATATTTTATTTTCTAGATTGTTTTCTCCAATTCTTCTACCTATAATTCCTAATAATGTGATCCAAACAAGAGGATTTTTCTCAGTGATTAAAGTTAGAGAAATTGTCTAGAATGTTTTTCGCAATGCTACTACAAAATAATACCTATCATATTTACATTGTCATGAGGAAATAGTAAGCTTTAGTTTGTATCACTTGATTAAAAATAACTATTTTTTAAAATTACTCGAGCAGACTTTTTGAAATAAAAACTTCATCATGGTGACTGTATTAAGTACATAGATCTACTTCATGATGAGCTATCCCACTTCTGGGTATATATCTGAAGGAAACGCAATCAGCATGCTGAAAAATATCTTCATGCCTGTGTTCATTGTGGCACTATTCATAGTAGCTAAGATATGAAATCAACCTAGGTGCCCATTAACAGATGAATGGCTAAAGAAAATCACACACACACACACACACACACACACAGTAAAACTATTCTGCCACAAAATGGAGGTAACTGGAGGTCATTATGTTAAGTGAAACAAGTCAGATGTAGAAAGCAAGTACTACATGTTTTCTCTCATATGTGGTAATTTAAAAAAATTGATCTGAATATAGAATAGTGATTAATAGAGATTGGGAAGTGAGGGCAAGAGGGTAGGGAAGAGAGACTTAATCTGATAAGTGTATACAGTATACCTGTGTTGAAATATCACACTGAACCACATTAACATGTACAATCCATGTTAATAAAAAAAAGTTAATGGAAAGGATAATTTAGCATGACATAGGCCCTAATTAGTCTGCTAACTGCCATATATTTAAGTCATTATATTCTGAATGTCGAACCTAGAAGTTTTAACAGCTAATGTCACTTGCTCAAGGATTTAATCTACTATAATACTAGAAAGTGACTGTAATTTTGGATAATCTGTATCATTAAGAAGAAGAAAGCCAAATGACCTAGACAACTCATAATAAAATGAAAATTATACCAAAAATTCAAGCTGGTGTCCTTTTGAGCCTGAGCCTTGTGTTATATTTTTAATATTTAAAATAAAATTAGAAAAGAATTAGGTGCTTGTTTTAGTATAAGCAAAACTTGTTACGGTATCCTAGAAATATTTTATTTGGGACAGTTATAAATGAATGGCCATCAAAGGGCCCAAATTATTGATGGTATATTTCTAAGGTGTATTCCTCTTTCCATATTTTGTATACAAAATGCTCCTCCATTCAAGCATTGAAATTCTAAATAGAATTATAGCATTTGCCTCTCCAAAAGTGCCTTTTTACATAAGATCATTTAAACATCTTTCACATACACTCAAAAGAAAACTCATTTTCCAAATAACACAATGAATCACTGCCTTGGGAAACATTCTGCCTTTCTATAAAAAATACATTATATTCATTTTGTCCTTGCTAGACCATTGGTATCATTACTTATGCTAGTCTCTAGGAAGGGAAAAAAAGGGATTTTATCGAAGTGATTTACTTGTGTCAGGCCTGGAAGTGAACTGAAAGCAATGGCAGTTCTTATACAAAGGATAGCATAATTGAATTATTGCCTTTTAAGTGATTGAACACAGTGGTGCATATCAGAGCCATCTCTTCAGAAGACGTTACAAAAAGTAGTCAGCCCATGTTGTTTACTTTATGCCTAATCCCTATTTGCAGCAGAATGAAAAGCGCAAAGAATTTGCGCAGTCTAGAAGCCTATTGCAAGGATTTCTAAAATGCTGTACCCTCAAAAATGAGGAATGACTCACCTAATAAGTTAAGTGACTTAGGAATTTCAAGCTATGACAGTATCTTGTCATGCTGAATTCTATTATATCCCAGTGCAGGAGACTTTAGTTTTAGGAGACTTACCTTTGGATTTAAAAGGTAAGTAAAATGGATACCATTAATGAAGGCTAGCTTTTCTAGCATCTACTGCTGAATTAGTGTGAGGCAAAAGAGTGCCTAAGACCTTTTAGGTGATCTTTTAAAGAACTCGTCTGACTACTTTGTAACCATCAATTCCAGGAATAGTATACATTTCAGAGAAACAATCAAAGCCAAAGATGAACAAAATAGAAGATGGTGACAATGATTTTCATTGCTTCTGCCAAAATGTACAGAACTACTTCAAGTCATTTGGGCTCTTCATGCAAACTCTAGACACAAGCAATGCTCTACCAATCTTGAAACTGGCTGTCCTTCCTCTATCTCTGAAATGTCTCAATGTTCAAAAAGCAAAGCCTTCTCTTTTCCATCACATTCTCCTCCACATTACCACTGTTCCAAATAAATTCCTCTTTCACTGCACTTACTAGATTGGTAGCAATTATGTGCTTGCATTGACTGTCTTCACAATTGGACTACTGGCCACAGATCAGGAAAAAAACAATGCTTCCTTTGTCTAAGCAGGTATTCTCAGATTTTGGGTGCATCAGAACCATCTGGAGGGTTCCTCACCACAAACTGTCCAGCCCCACCCTAGAGGTTCAGAGTCACTATATATATGTCTGAGGGATGAATGTGATGTCTCATGTGTTTCCAAGTGACACTGATGCCACTAGCATGGAAGCCACACTAAGAAAACCAGTGCCCTAGGAAGCAGTTTAGGATTGTGTTTGATGCAGCTGCTTTACTTGTTCTTACTCTGCCACTTGTCAGTGTGCTTGAGGGCAAATTACTTTACTTTCCCATGTCTCCATTTTCTCATCTGTAAAATGAGGATTTTAATATGATCTCTTGAAGTTATGATTATGTGAATTCATGCACGTATACAGTTTGTTATCTAGCACATAACACAATTAAATTGTATTATTATTAATGAGTATCCAGATCATGTGTTCCAAGAGCTGGAACATAATCATATTCATTTTAGATGAAACTGACACTGCCAAGCCCTACAACTTTCCATGCTTCATTTAAACCAACCTTCCTACAATATATTCATTCTTACATATATTCTTCCTGATACATATATATATATTCTTTATTATATGTATATATATTTTTATATATTCTTTATTTTAAAAATAAAAATATATATATTATATATATTATTTTAAAAATAAAATATATATATATTCTTTTTTTTTGGTAGTTTTTAAAATTTTTTGTTCTAATTACATGACAGTAGAATGCATTTAAACATTTTGATAGATCATACATAAATAGAATGTAATCTCTCATTTTTCTGATTATATATATTGGAGGAGATCACATCGGTCATGCAGTCATACATGTACATGAGGTAATAATGTCTGTTTCACTCTACTAGCATTCCTTTATATATTCTTTATAGTATATATATATATATATATATATATATATATATATATATATATACTATATATATTCTTTCTGATATATATAATTAAATGTTATTTCAATTTAAACTTTAATTTTCTCTTCTAAATATAGACCTGGCAAAAAATATGCTCGGGGAGAAAATGTCAAATCCATTAAAATCAAATTTTTGGTAAACAAAATCTTTAAAGTTGTTGCTCATCAACTTGTTCAAGTTTATATCATGTCTCACTGGGTCTTTATAAATAACTCCTTGTCACAATATTTTGCTAAAGATTTATGCAGATATATTATAAATTAAAATACATCAATATTTGTAGCTTCTACAAAATACTTGATAAATGAAAACTTTTCGGTAATATAATTTCAAATGTATTATAAATCATTAATTTTAATTTGAGAACTGAAATATATTATGCAATCAATTTTGGAAAAACAAATAACTAAATTAATCTTTTAAAAAGCTTTTAGACTTTATTTTTATTTGACTAAATCCTATTGATTTTTTCCTTTCCATAGTAATACACATTCCTAGTTTGATATCATCATTAGTAACTTGAATAACGTTTCAGTGAAAAAACAAAAACCTTGTTTCGTAAGTCTTAGGGCTGTGACAACTAGAAGAAAGCTTTCATGCAAAGTACAG
The DNA here is from genome assembly GCA_020662805.1 of Glaucomys volans. NCBI lineage: Eukaryota > Metazoa > Chordata > Mammalia > Rodentia > Sciuridae > Glaucomys > Glaucomys volans. The sequence continues at coordinate 478,200 of JAJEJO010002854.1, forward strand.
ATTACTCAGCCTATAAATAAACTTCACTAAACTGTGAAACAGGGAACAGACGTCCTTTACACTCAGATAGAAAGACACCAGCAAGAACAAAGCAGGATAATTCACAACCATAAGTCAACTGTGAACAACTGCTATTCCAACTCTCAGACTGGCAGTTCTGTAAAGCAAATGCTTCCTCTTAGAAGTTGTGGATAAATGAGTAACCTCTTAAATGCAGGAAAACATTTTGCTAGTTAAAGGAGTTTTGTGGTGACTCTTATAATTTGAAAAAAGAAATTAACTCTTAAAGTCCATCCCTTCTCATTTGTTGTTTTCTTAACAGACTATTCAAATTTTATTAAATAGATTTTATTAAAGAGAAAAATTTAATATAGTTTCCAAGCAAAACTGCTTTTATTTTATGCATGTAGACTTTTATACAAGTCTATTTTCATTGGAGACTTCAAAAAAAGTGGTTTCTTTCCCAAGAAACTTATCAGATTTTTATATGTATAAGTTGAATACATATAAGTGTATATAAATTTTATATATACACATGTATATAAATTTTATATGTATACAAATTTATATATATTATATATATCTGGGCTTTGATTTCTTCCATAAAATGGGGGGTGTGGAGGGGAATGGAAGGATGGACGAGATGATCTCATAGGTTCATCATGGCTCTAATGGTTTATAAAGCTATAAGTACAGCCATGTACCACATAATGACATTTCAGTGACAGAACACATAGACCAGGATGGCTGTATCTTACAGTCCAGGTATGCAATAGGCCACACTACCTAGGTTTGTATTACTATACTCTGTAATATTTGCGCAACTGTGCAATTGTGTAATGATGCAATTCTCAGAGGATAGTCCTGTAGTTAAGTAACACATGACTATATATAAACAAAAGTAAAAACTTTAAAAGAACTAGTTTGGAAAAGTCAAGTGTGAGTTGCGAAAAAATCTGGGTACTAACCCCAAATTTACTATTTACTATTTACTGGCAATAGTCAAATCACTTCAGCTGTCAGGACCCTAGTTACCACAATTGGTATACTGACAGGGATAAAGTGAGAAACTCTTAAATTTAATTCTAATGTCAAAATAAATACTTCGTATTAATTTTTTTCTAAAAATTAAAAAGCAAAATGCCAGGGTACACCTTAGTACACATAATAAAGTTGCAAAATAATTTCTTACTTTTTAATCTATATTTGAGGAAGAGTAAATCACAAGCCAATAACTTAAAAAAAAAGTTATTTTCATTTCTACAAGATTCAAATATTATAATACACTGTTCAGTAGTCACAAAGATAAAATTTAATTTTAAACCCCTTGATTTTTGTCTCTTGGTTCTGACATCTACTATGGTCTGAATGTTTATGTCCCATCAAAGTTCATATTTGAAATCTAACCCCCAATGTGATAATATTAGGAGGTAGGACTTTGGAAGGACTAGTTAATGATGGTGGAGCCCTCGAGTACAAGATTGGTGCCCTTATAAAAGAGACCTGAAAGAGCATGTTTGCTTCTGTGAAGAAGGTGCCATCTATAAACCAGAGACAGAGATGTGAACCAGACAGCAAATCTGCCAGCATCTTGATCTTGGACTTTCCAGACTCCAGAACCATGCAAAACAGATGTTGGTTATTTATAAGCCACATAGCTTATAGATTTTGTTAAAGCAGCCCAAGAAGACTAAGACACATCCAAGCAACATTATACTGCTGGGTTCCCTCTCTTCAAGCAAAAGTGATACAGATGTCCTCTCTCCTCCACATCTCAGAAGCCCTAATCTATTCCACAGCTCCTATTATAGAATGCAGGTCCCAGGAGAGTACTATGGGTCAGTAGAAGCAGGGGTAAGGTCTAATAGCCATTAGCTTTTGCCATTTCCTATCTTTAATATTTCTTTCAAGTAGCTTGCTTCTTCTGTAGTAGTTCACTTTATTCAGGACTGTTTGATGGATTTTTTTGTGTACACTTCATTTAAATGGCATCTCACTTCTACTTTATTAGGGAGATTTCAAAATCTACTTTGTAAAAGTCTCCATAATACCCAAATATAGTTGCATTAATGAAAGATTAAGGGAATTAGCTAAGTTATGAGCCATAGTAATTTTGATTAGGCTTAAGCCTAATCTGTATTTTTCTGAGTCAAAAAATCTATATTTTTCCCTCCTCCAAAAAATGATATAAACAATCTTTTCCATGACCCAAATCTATTCTGATTTTCTTTTAATGGGATAAGAGTGATAATGAGAACTTGTTCATTAGCTACTTGGGTAACAACTATCAGGTTGAACTAATATATGAAAGCATGACTTCTTCAGGAGCCCTGAGTGGGCTCTCTTTTCTGAGCTAGACAGAGGGCTTAGAAAAGAGATCAGACAAGCAGATATCCTACACAGGGGAAAGTGAAGACAAAGGAGAGAGGAACTAGGTGCATTGCAGAAAGTCTCATTCTGGATCAAACTCTTAATAAAATGTGACTAATATGTCCAAAATTCCAAGGCAGAGGAGGATTTTAAAAGAAATGCCTCTACTGTAGGACAGCTGGAGAGACTGAGCACAGCACCCACTCAGATCTCTTGGAAGTCCCCTGAGCTGCCTCAAGTGCCTGGGTACTGGACAAGATCCATAATGCAGGGAAGGGAAATCTACGTAATCCTCACACTTTGTTTCACTCTGAATTTCCTCCTCTCCACCTCCAAAGTCATCAGCAGAGCTTTTGACAATGTAAAATGGATTCCACTGGGAAGCTCACTATAATATAGAATAGGCAGAGTCTAGAGGTGTCTTCAAAGGACCCCCAATTCTAGGAAAGTGGAAAGGAGAGAAAAGCGATATTCAGAGGATGACTTCCACCTTCTGTCACTTCACACAGTCTATGGGTAAAAGGAACAGAGGCACCAAATGCCAATAATACCCCCTGAAAACTCTACCCTTTGAGTAGACAATAAAGCAAAGGAAAAGAAAGTATCTTCAAGTCCTTTAACAACAAGCTGATGTTTTAGCAATCATTTTTAACACCTGTTTTCCTAACTCCTTTAATACTAATTTTCTACATCTCCACAAAGGTCTAGTACTCTAAAAGAGAACAAGAACTACAGCTTGTCTAATTCCGTTTTGTACTACCATCACAAAATATGTGAGACTAGGTACTTTCAAAAGAAAAGAGGTTTACTTAACTTGCAGTTTGGGAGGCTGAAAGTCCAAGATTGGGTGACTGCATCTGGCAAGAACCTGGTGCTGTGTCCTAACATGGTGGATGGCATCATGTGACATCATGTGTGAGAGTGAGGATGGTGTGTGCAGAGGAGAGAGAGGTCACATGGATACAGAGAAAGCAAGCAAGCAAGATGAAGGAGACACTCAAAGGGTGAGCCAGACGTCTAATCCTTCCAGAGCAAGGACTCACTCCTTTGAGAAAATGTTAATCCCTCCTGGTGACCTAATTATCTCATACAGCTGCCATTCCCACCACCACCTCATGGAGACCAAGCCTCAATTTACAGCCTTCAAATCACAGCACAGCCTGGTTTTCAGTCATAATAACTGAAGCACAAGATTAGAAGATGGACAAAAGTAACACAGATAATTGAAATCTATAAGGAATCTTTGAAAAGTGTGCATCTCCAAGTTGTTACCTTTTCCCACTCTGTCATCTTTCTTCTGGCTTGAACTACAAGTGCTAAAACAATCCTAATAACATGTCTCCACTACCTCTGTAGGGACAGGCAGGACATGTACTGACAGAGACCAGCTCTGTCAAGTAGCATCACCATGTGGGTCTCAAGATGAGGTTAGGATTCTTCTCATTTTAATTACAGAAAAAGAGGGAAAATCACCCTAAAGAGGAAAAATTTATAGTAGGTTTTCTTGCTGCCAAAATTTCACAGCCCCTTAAGGCTCTAAGCAGAGATAGATCAGCAAACTTTTCCTGTTATGAGCCAGAGAGTAAATATGTGAAGTTCTGTGGGCCACATGATCTCTGGCACACATACTCAGCTCTTATAGCAGGAAGGCAAACACATTTAATATATAAACTAAAAAAAAATGATTATGTTCCAATAAAACTTCAATAACAGACAAAAATGTTTACTCTCCTATTATTTTTGCATGTCAGGACATATTACTTTAAAATTTTTTCATCCATTTAAAAATGTGAAAAGTCATTCTTAGCTTGTGGGCTGTGTGAAACAGGTGGCAGACTGTCACCTGCCATCTCTTGCTCAGGGTTGTTAATTGATTAGAGGTAGGCCTTGCTGACCCTGCACTACTCCTAAGGAAAATCTTCTGCATCAGAAAATACAAACTAACCTAGACCTATGATGGACTTCATGCTACTTTCTGGCTCTGTAAGTCACTATACAAGACCCATAAATTACCCACAAACTGTGAACCTCTTTAGCAAATCTACCAACATGCTTGCTGCTCACTGCCTTGATGTAGATTAAACTTCTATAAATTCCCAGAAATCAGATTTGCAACTTAGTTTCCTAAAATCTCGTTCATCATCTAAACCAACAGAGTGAGTTCTGAGCAAAACAACAAAACCCCACTGGGCTTTTGTCCAAATTCCAAGTTTCATGTGTTAGAAAGTTTTATTCAATATAAGGGGTTTTAAAATCACTTTTATAGAGACTCTCAGTATGAATTCCAAACCAATGGGGTGATATAAATATATATTTAATTTCCTGCTACACTGATAAGACCAAGACAACAAGACAAACCCAAAACATGAGGTATGGTGTCAACCTTGTAATTAGATATTTCAGCCACAAACAGGAGAGGAGTGAGGGAGGTATCCACCAGCATGCCACCTGTTAATGTGCAAAGAAGAAAGATATCTGGTGGAAGTAAATGAGAAGACTTCTGAGCTTCACTAAATCCCTACTTGGAGCAATGGAGGTTAAGACGAAAGCAGAACTTTGAGTACTTGATTGGGGAGCAGATTCTCATACTTCTGGAGTCCAGAAGGACAGAATTAGCTCACAATGCATTTGGTACACCCAAGGGTGTGAACAGTTCTGGAGGAAGGCATGGGTCACTTGGCTGAGTATTGAAGGGAGCACTGCCCCAGCTGGTTTCTAGCAGCCAAGGAAGACAGAGCTACATCAATGGAAAGATAATGCTATCCCTTTTCTGAGACTGCTTCCCCGCTAACTGCAACAACTCTCTAATCCACACAGAATTACTGTTTGTCCATATTGGTTAAATGATAATAAATCTATTCCCCTTTTTTCAGTCTGCATTTGGAAGATCTGACAAAGCACCACACACTTATATTCAGAATTTACCTTAGCTTCTAATATTAAACAGATACTGGTTTCTATAGATCAACTAGAGGAAAAAAAACTGGACACTACAAACCATTCAGCAATTCAGGAGAAGAGTTATTTAATAAAGTAAAATAAATTATTCCTTCTGAAACAGATATGTTGCAAGAAACAGGAAGACATGATTTTAAATCTCTAACTTGTGTTTTCAAATTTTCAATGAGATTTTAGAAGATGGTAGTAATGAAACAGGAACTAGGAGCAATGAAATAGAAACATTTTGAACTTGTAAAAATTTTCTAGAAAAGTCGAAATAGCAACATATTTTATAGGAACTCAGTAAAGACAGTAAACAGAATATTGGATGCTACAGAAAAGAGAATCAACAAATTGGAAAACTGATACAGAAAATTCTCCCAAAATTCAGAGTAAAAAGTTAAATATATAAGAAAAATAGGGAATAGATTCAGGAGATGCAACATATGTTGCATGATAGGAGTTTTAGAAGACCTGAGTAGAGCAGACCAATTGGAAGCTCGGAAAAAGAGAAGGAAAAGGAGGAGGAGAAAGAAAAAGAAAAACAGGAAGAAAATCTTCCTAAGCTCAATTAGAACTTGAGTTGTTAAAGTGAAAGTTTAAATCATTTTTAAACACTCATGAAAAAAATCTATAACAGGACAGGTATTGATACAATTTATGCACTTCACAGATAAAGAAAACATTCTAGAAATATTCTATACAGAGAGGAAATAGGTAAGTTTCCTGCAAAGAAAAAAACAGTGAGGTTAGCATTAACTTTCATTCTATAATATATAAAACATAGATGCCAAACCTAAAAAGACGAATTAACAAGTTCTGAGGAAAGACTAGTCAGGTTCATACTTAACAACAGAACCTCTTCAATAGGCAAGAACCCATGAAGAAGACCAGCATGACCTTCCTCAGCCAATTACTCAGTGTTTACTAGCAACTGAGAATGAAATCACATTACAATTCCAATAACTGAAGAGAGTATAGAAGAAATGAGCAGTAAGCAACAAAATGAGTGACTTGCGTTAAATTTAAAAACCAGACCTTCAACTATACTACAGAGCAATAGTAACAAAAACAGCATGGTATTGGCACCAAAATAGACATGTAGATCAATGATACAGAATAGAGGACACAGAAACAAACCCACATAAATACAGGTATCTCATACTTGACAAAGGAGCCAAAAACATAGAGTGGAGAAAAGATAGCCTCTTCAACAAATGGTGCTGGGAAAATTGGAAATCCATATGCAGCAAAATGAAACTAAACCCATATCTCTCACCCTGTACAAAACTCAACTCAAAGTGGATCAAGGACCTAGAAATCAGACCAGAGACTCTGCACCTAATAGAAGAGAAAATAGGTCCAAATATTCATCACGTTGGCCTAGGACCAGATTTCCTTAACATGACTCCCAAAGTGCAAGAAATAAAAGCAGGAATCAATGATTGGGATAGAGTCAAACTAAAAAGCTTTTTCTCAGCAAAGGAAACAATCAGAAATGTGAAGAGAGAGCCTTCAGAGTGGGAGAAAATCTTTGCTACACACACTTCAGATAGAGCACTAATCTCTAGAATCTACAAAGTACTCAAAAATCTTTACACCAAGAACACTAATAACCCAATCAATAAATGGGCCAAGGAAATGAACAGACACTTTACAGAGGAAGATCTACAAGCAATCAACAGATTTATGAAAAAATGTTCAACATCCCTTGTTATAAGAGAAATGCAAATCAAAACCACCTTAAGATTTCATCTTACCCCAATTAGAATGTCTTTTATTAAGAACACAGGCAACAACAGGTGTTGGCGAGGATGTGGGGAAAAGGGTACACTCATACATTGCTGGTGGGAGTGCAAGTTGGTGCAGCCACTCTGGAGAGCAGTGTGGAGATTCCTTAGAAAACTTGGAATGGATCCACCATTTGACCCAGCTATCCCACTCCTTGGCCTATACCCAAAGGACTTAAAATCAGATTACTACAGTGATGCAGCCACATCAATGTTCATAGCTGCTCAATTCACAATAGCTAGATTGTGGAGCCAACCTAGATGCCCTTCAATAGATGAATGGATAAAGAAACTGTGGTATATATACACAATGGAATATTACTCAGCCATAAAGAAGAATAAAATTATGGCATTTGCAGGTAAATGGATGATGTTGGAGACTGTTATGCTAAGTGAGATCAGCCAATCCCCAAAATCCAAAGGCCGAATGGTGTCTCTGATAAATGAATGATGATGCATAATGCGGGGGGAGGGGGGGAAGGGTGGCAAGAATGGAGGAAGGATAGATAG